>JASANG010000072.1:0-143225 GCA_030248215.1 Enoplolaimus lenunculus
TAACCTGCTCATGTTTTGAAAGACGGCCCCACAATTTATAGCAAAATCGCTCTCCGGCGCCTTTTTAGGACACAGTTCAACGCTGAAATTCTCACAACGACAATTTGATGGTTTCTAACCATTTCGGGCGACTTTGATCTTACAACAATAAGAGGCGTGGTCTTATTACCGCGCCGAACCGCGAGAGCATTCCATTGTTCGACACCACGATGGACGCTGCATCTTGGTACGATATCTCGTAAAATTCCAAAAATCCAAAGACCCATGGCGAGGACCAAACACGGAGGTTCCGGCGAGGCGGGAAATTTTTATACCATATTGATCCAATTCAAATTCAAAATTTAAATTTAAAAATTTTTAAAACAATAAAAATTGTGCATGTTCTATTTTTTTGCAATGAGGAACAAAAAAATAGACGCGCTTGGACGCTGAACTCGTTTAGCCCGGCCTATTAAAAACAGAAATTGCTTGACCCATCGAAACCGTACTTCACCATTGAAAAATAATAAAAATAATTATTTGAGCCATTAATATTAATAAAGAAAAATCATAAATCTCAAAAACGATGGATTAAGTTCAGCGGTGGCGGCTAGTATTCAAAAAAACCGAACAATAAGCGTTAGCTGTTTGTATTATATGAGATGCAGTTTTTTACATAAACCCCCGGCGTAATATGATCGATTGAACATGTTTCAGCTGTTGCCATAAAAATTCAATTATCGAATTGCTTGTATATTGATAATAAGCGTAAAATTTGAATTATTCTACATGGTTGTTGACCCAGATCACAATTTGTCTTAATGTTTCGAGTAATTCTAACCCTTTTATTTTCATATTACCGTACCATTAGAACCCACCCACCCAAAAACCAAACCCATCCAATTAACCCTCGTTGCCGTGAAGCCCGGCAGTGCAAATCAAATTCCTAATATCGTCCCGCTCCAAAAATTTGCAGTGATATAATGTCCTCACCACGACTTGTACCCCACACCCCGAATTTTCGGGACACAAAACTTGTTCCCTCGCAAATAGAAAATTCAATACAATCGGGCGGGGCCTACTGTTTCACTTCTACCTCCATTTTCCAATAGCTATTTGTGAGCATCATAGAAAATTTTTATGGAGCTCTATTTGTAGATAAATTTTGGAGTGAGGATGAACATCTAAACGGCTTGAAAACGGTGAAACTACAATATTTTATATGATAACATATTAGGGAATATAAGTGGTGAAGTTCAAATTTTGGCCAAAAAGTTTTGGCTGGAAAATTCAGTTTTTGGCGAAATTTTAGCGACAAATTCTCAAATTAGTTGGCAAAATTCAAATTTTGGCGGGACCCAATTTCTATTCAAATTCTAGCGGGGAAATTCAAATCTCTTGGCTATTATTTAGCGCCCCTCCCGGCCTAGATTTTATATGTAACGATAAGTCCCCAGAGTTCACGCAACTCTATATTTAATATTACATAATTAGAACTTCACATGCGTGAAATAAACCATGCAAGTTCACTACAGGCCGAGCCCTTTCGGCCCTGTTTATCGCACAAGGCTTGACCATATTGATCGCCAAATTCCTGCCTCCACTTTACGGAAGTACGGGGCCGGTGGCGGCTCCGACGGGCTCGGGTTTTCCTATTTCTAGCCCATGTTTGCCCAAAATCGTTGGATTTAAAATTTTTCCATATTTGAGCATCACTTTGCAGACTCATGCCACATTCTAAATTTAAGTTTGAAAATGCGATATTTATATCGCAATAACTCCTCTCGGTATCCAAACCTTTTAGATATTTGGCGTGTTTGCCAACAATTGGGATAGCGCTAAAATCAGCCGTTGACCATGTTTCGGTCGTCCAACAATTGCATATCTTAACTCCATTATTACTTTGCCTATATCGAATGGGTATATAACTTGTCAAACTTTTTGACAAAAGCGGAGCTCGTACTTTAAAATCGAATTTTGTAAATTCAAATTAGGCGCTAAACCACCAGTAGGTCATGATAAATTACACACCGCAAAAATTTTTAAAATCGGTCTCCAAAATGCGGCAGGGAGTATAATAGATCTCAGAATTTCGTACGGCAAGTCGTGTAAAAGAAATTCACTGTTATAAAAATGTCACGTAAAACTAATTTATTTTTTTAAGAAAATTTTTGGCTGATAAAAATTATTATGTAATTTTCTTTAGCAAAACTTTTTTTGCGATAATGATAAAAATAGTTGTTTCAACTAACTTTAATAGTGGTTCACCCAGACCTTTAAAAACTACAGTTGATATCTACTGAATGCATATCTGACTCTAATACTCGTTCATAGCCTGGGATCTACCGCCTAGAAGTTTTTAAGGTTACAGTTGAATATTCTTATGAACCAAGATTCTGAATTAAATAGTTGTTTCAATGGAGCTGGTCGATCCAGATTCATTTGACACAACTATTTAGATTCAGATTTTTGACAACTTCGTAGGAGATATCAACTGTAACCTTTAAAAGTTCTGGGTCGATCCAGGTTCATTTGAAACAACTATTTAGATTCAGATATTTGCAACTTCGTAGGAGATATCAACTGTAACCTTTAAAAGTTCTGGGTCGATCCAGGTTCATTTGAAACAACTATTTAGATTCAGATATTTGCAACTTCGTAGGAGATATCAACTGTAACCTTTAAAAGTTCTGGGTCGACCCACAGTTTTCGAGTTCAGTTGAAACAACTATTTTATCATTCTTATCGCAAAAAAAGTTTGCTAAAGAAAATTACATAATCATTTTATCACCAAAAAATTTTCTAAAAGAAAAAATAGTACGGTTTTTTATTACATAACATTTTCTGACAGTAAAAGTTCTTTTTTACACCAAATTGTCTGGGGGAGGAGAATTGTGAGATAGGGACCTTACCATTTTATTACGAAAATTCTGGGTCTTTTACGATTATACTCCCTGCCCGCGTTTGCCCAAAATGGTTCGATTTTGAAAATTTTTGCATATCTAAGCTTATCATGACCTCTCATGATCATTTCACGCCTAAATTTGAATTTTAGAAAATTCGATTTTTAAGGTCCCGAGCTCCGGCTTTTGTCAAAAAGTTTGACAAGTTATATACCATTCGATGCAACTCGCAGATCTGAGTATAATGGAGTTAAATTGTGTGCAATTAGACGATTGGTTAACGAATTATGGTCAAATAACTGATTTAGCGCTATCCCAAATTGTTGGCAACGCGCCAAACCAGTTTGTTTCACAATATCTAAAAGGTTTTGGATCCCAAAGAAGGGTTCCTTGCGACATAAATATCGCATTTTTCAAAACTTTAAATTTAGATGTGGCATGGTCTGCGAGGTTATGAGATGCTCAAATATGTGAAAAAATTTTAAATCCAACGATTTTGGGGCAAACGCGGGCTAGGGAAATAACGGAAACGACCCAAAATTCCGTCGGGGAGGCGTACGCCACCAGCCCCCTCTTTCCGTAATAAAAGCAGGAGATTGGCGATCAATACATATGGTAACCTTGTGCGAACTGAACAGGCCGAAAAACGCTGTAGTGAACTTGCATGGTTATTCACGCATGTGAACTAATTTCCTAATTATGTTAATATTAAATATAGAGTTGCGTGAACTCTCGGACTTTATCGTTACAGTCTAAAAGGTGTCACCGGAGAGCGCTAAATAAGATAGCCAAAATTTGAATTTCCCGCTAAAATTTGAATCAAAATTTGAATTTCCCGCCAAAACTTGAATTTTCCCGACTAAATTTAAATTTGTCGCTAAAATTTGAATTTTCCCGCCAAAATTTGAATTTTCCAGCCAAAACTTGAATTTCTCGCCAAAATTTGAATTTCACCGCTATAGTGTCCCTAATGTGTCTATCATATAAAAATATTGTCCACTTCACCGCTTTTCAAGCATTTCAATGTTCTAGACAGTGTCACTGCAAAACAGTCTTGTCCGGATAGAGTTTCCATAAAACTCTATGATGTCCGCGAATGGCGTTGATGCTATTGGAAAATGAAGGGTTTCGATAAAACATAAGCCGGACAATCTATTGAATTTCTGTTGCGAGGGGACATTTTGTGTGCCGAGTCCACGTGTGGTACGGTGTGAGTGACATTATATGCAGCTGCAAATTTTTCGAACGGGATTTTGAACAATACTTGCAATTGCAATTTGCAGCTACAAGTTCTCGCAGCAAAAACTTGCACATGTGAATAGGGCTTAAAGCTGTTTTTGATTGATAAACCTAATCGGTACATAAAAATTAGGTATGAAATGAATAAATTTAGAATTACTCGAAACATTAACACTGTTTAAGACAATCTAATCTAGATTAGACAACCATCTGATAAATTCAATTTTACGCTTATTCGCAATACAATACCTCCACAAGACAAAATATTCGATCATTGAACTGTTATGCACGACCACTGAAACGTCTTCAAATGCGATATTACGCCGGGGGTAAAATTTTATGCTGAAAACTACATCTCATATAAAATACAAACACTAAGGTTTCGCTTTTATTGTTGGCTTTTTGAACATTGCTAAGCCGCTACCACCGCTGAAACATCATCGTTTTTGAGTTATGATTTTCGTTATTAATATTAATGGCTCAAAGTATGACTGTTTTTTACTATTTCAAATAGTAAAATACAGTTATTTTTTACGATGGTCAGAACGGCCGTTCTGTTTTTTGATAAGCCACTAAACGAGCGTCCGAGCTAACGTATTATTTTTGTTACTAATTGCCCATAAAACCATACAGCAATTTATTGTTAAAAATTTGTAATTTTTGACATTCAATCATTGTCGTATGCTTTACCACTCGCGGGTTCCATAATTCCCGTGTTTCGTTCGCCATGATCAACAAAGTCTGCTTTGTTGCAGCCGTTTGGACTACCAATATCGTACCAATCACATTCGTCACTGTCGACAATGAATGTCCACAGTTCACACTGTGGTGGCACACAACTGGCTTCGCACGCTGCTTGTGTTGTAACATCAAAAGTCGCCGATGGTTCACAACCGTCAAACTTTGTCGTTGTGAAAATAGTTGACGTTGATCCTTGTCCTAAAAAGCACCAAAAACGAATTTAGCTATAATATCGGGCCGTATTTTCAAAACGTGACAGATTCTATTATTGTTCGGAAACACCCTTAGCAGGACTAAGGTGATTCATTTAGTAACAACCAAGAACTCTTATTTTCAACAGCACATAGTTGCTCTCTAGCACATTAGGGGTATGTATGAATAAACTGCAAATCTATCCGCATCTAAATTAATAACCTGTAAACAAATGAGTATGCTTTTATTTAGCCAATGGTACGGTTGCTAAATGTATATATGGCTATCCTTAAACGTTCTATTAATTTCTATTTCTTATATAAGTATTTGTTGGATTTGTATCAATTATAAGAGGTTTCAGCTATACATAAATTGAAGCTTTTAAACAGCTTGTGTATGGCCGGCTCTTAGGTAATATTTATGCTTTGCAAGATCAACAGCTGAAATACTTTTTTGTGATTCAATGTATTTTTCAGCTGTCGCAGCTAAACTAACAGAGTAGTTAACATATTTTCACGCATGTTTTGTCATACCTGTGATTTATAACTTAATAATAACCAAATTATTAAAGCCCTATTCACACGTGCAAGTTTATGCTGCGAGAACTTGAAGCTGCAAATTGCACGCAGAACTTGCATTTTTTCATCACCCAATGAGAAAGCGACTGCAATAAATTCAGTGAACTTGCATGGTTATTCACACATGTGAACTAATTTATTAGCTACGATTTTTAGTGAATTATTTGCAGCTGCAAGTTTTTCGAACTGGATTTTGGACAAAACTTCCAAGTGCAATGTGCAGCTGCAAGTTCGCACAGCAGAAACTTGCACGTATGAATAGGGCGTAAGAAATCCCGATTTCGTATCATATGCCTTAATCCCGATTTCGAATTTATTTGCGTTCCTGTATTGTGACTAGCGCGCATAAATCACCTCAATATGAATTCATGAACCACATGTATCTTTTACTACATCAACAAGATGTATTCTCCAAAAACGCTAGCTTTATAAGTTGAAAATCTACAACTATTCAGGTTAACCGAATAAGTTGTGGAACAGTTTAAAAAATCGAATTGTTCAACATAACAAATTTGGCCGTGGCATGATCAGGGGAGGCCATGAGAAGCTCGAATATGCAAAAAAATTTTCTAAATCTGACCACTTATAGGCAAACGAAGGCTGGAGGGAATAACCGAAAAGACCCGTATTGACAAGAGTTCTAAACCCTTACAGCTATACAACTATTAGCAACCAGCAGAAAACCTTTAAATTTGTAGTCAAAAATGTTTGCTTTTATACAGTTGCATCGAGTACGAACTGGGATTTTTACAGGACGAGTGAGTCCTTTATTGTCATACAGCGTCAAGATCCAGTTATTAAAGTGGTTGCGGTAAGCACTACATACCAGAAAAGCCCAGGGATTAAATTCTAGCTATATATAATAGAATTTCGAATGAAATGGAAAATATTCGTGCATCAAATCATCACGTTGGTACGGCACAAGTTCATACCAGCGAGTTAATGCTTCCAAAAATACACTCAGCACTAGTCTTTCACGAAAGCATTGTGGCATACAGTAACCACAGTTACCTGATAAGCTCCATAAAAACGTTATTAAGATAAAAACCTGCATCCTGGCACTCGGTCGTAAATTTAAGTATTGTAAATTGACTATTTCAGTATTTATATTTTAACCAGCAATTAAGCGTTAATATATGTTTTTCATATATTTGCAAAAATACTAAAGAAACAATATATTAACTTTTGCCAGATTTTTTGTAGCTCAAATGAAAACGCTGCGTAATCAGTGCAGAATATAATTCACAGACCCACAATAAACTCTATCGTCAAATCTGAGACATATGGTACGTAAATTGTTTAGGGCGCATAATGTTATACAACCAATGTCATGGTAATAACAGCTAGTGGCGCCTATACTAAATTTAAAAGCGTAGCAATTTCAATCGTTATATTTCAATTGATATAAACACGAACTCAGACCCAAAAAGTGGCCAGGGGGTGTGTTCAACATCCCTAAAACATTTTGCCCCCCCCCCCAAACTAGAAAAGTTTCAGTCTCGCTTGTGTGTCAGGAGTCGATAATCTAGTATGCCCGTGAGATAAAGCGGTCAGCGATCAGCTGTTGAATTGCCGGTCATGCAGCCGCCGGTCCCGTCTCAGCCGTAGAAGGCTACTGAACGGCCTGTACACCCGGCATAGCCGTTCGCAAAAAAAATTTGGCACAATTGTAGTTTCCCCCACGCCACTGCGCAAATGTGGGAAGAACTTCTTCACTTGTAACATAAAAATGTTTTGTTTTCCTGTTTTAAAAACTACTTTTTTGTGCGAAAATTTTTCATTAACTATGAGTTAGGTTTTTTCGTGGGCGGCCGCCCCCCTGCACCCTCAGAAATTTGAAAGGATACTAAACAGGATGGGGTGCTGCAGCCCCCCAAGATCTCTGCACTAAGCATTTTATTACTGAGAGCTAAAATACTAAAAATAGTTTTGAACTGTTTTGGAGCGTAAGTATGAGAAACGCTTAGTGTGCGGGGCTTAGGGGCAGCAGCTCCCATCCTGCTGAGTAACCTTTCAAATCGCAGCCTGAAAACGAAATTTTTGTGGCGGAGCAATCTTTTCCACTGTGGGGGCAACAACAAAAGTGCCAAAAGTTTAAACTTTACGTCCTGCAACGAAATTCAGGTGTCATGAGACGTTTTCAGATTTTTATTACGTGAACATTTCTTGCAGTAAAATTGCATGGTATTTATATTTAACACCTTATGTTGGAGCATTTTTAAACGGAAAAGCGCACATATTTTGCACTTGGGTTTCATATGACTACTGCATACAGTATTTATTCTATTCATGAATTAAACGAATGTTATTTAACGCGTTAAGATTTCGTGAGTTTTCACAGTAACCATCGGTTCAGGCCAGTGGCGGATCCAGGATCTCAAAATGGGGGGTCCAAAATTTCAGAGGTGATAAACTTATTTTTGACCATACTGTAGTGACCCAAATAAGAGGGAAGTCCCCATTTTGCGTCCCAATTAATAGGAGTCCGTATCCCTAATAAGAATCCGTAAGCGGGTAGGGCCCTTAAACCCTTGTTTAGACTCCATAAAAGTCTATTATCCCTAATTGTAGCGCATAAATGACTCCAGGGCCAAGGAACTTTAAAGCGTGCTTATACTATTGTGTATAAAACAGAGAAATAAACAGCGTAGAACAGCAATAGACAGTATATAATTTTTGTCGAGATGCTGTTGGGGGGGCCCACGGCCGGGGTGGCCCCCCGTGGATCCGCCATTGGTTCAGGCTTAGGCTTAGAAAAAGGTTTACGCTTATAGTTAGGTTTAGACTTGGGTAAGCCGTTTCTGAAACGCGAGCTCAATGCTAAACCTAAGCCTATGCTTGTGAGAGGAACGTACAAATGCCAAAAAATCAATCCAATCCACGAGGAGCGCACGATATACCAGTATGTATATGCAAAGGTTGCATGCCATACATATTACAAAAAACATAAACACTGATTTTATGATGGGCCCGAAATACTGGCGAAAGCTTTTGTGGACTATGCAGCGGTTGATATAAGCACGAGTGGATGATAATTTACGCAAGAGTGTGCCACTGAGTCCATCCTGCGCACAAAACAATGTACCGTGTCGTTTGTTTTTGATCTTACCGCCTTTATTTAGGGGGTTGATATTTGCACAGACGAAAGATTTTATATAACATGGCAATATTAAACAGTGATCGGTTTATATTAATAATACTTTTTCTTATATTTCAGCTATGCAATATCAACTCCACCACTAAATTGAGGAATATCGCAAAAACGCAACGCGCGGTCGTACATTTTGTACCATGCAATAATCCGACTGTTGCACACACTTTTGTCCGAAAATGATCCATCCACTGTTGATGTAAGCGCATTTATGATGGAAACAATTAAAAACTTAATATCAGTTTTGGACCATGTTATTACAAAGGCCGTCCCAATTTCCCAGGACACAAATATACCCGGAGTGCACACTTATGCGCTCCTGTTTACATATGCACAGGCAGATATATTTACGTAGGTATATATATGCATATGTATATATGTATATATCCCAACTGTCCCATATGTCCCAACTGTCCCATCTGTCCCAACTGTCCCATTTGTCCCGCTGTCCCATCTGTCCCAACTGTCCCGCTGTCTCATCTGTCCCAACTGTCAAGCTCTCCCAATTATATTTTTTGAATGTACTCCTGGTACATTGCTGTCCCGAGAAAATGGGACGGCTACTCCTGGTACATTTCTGTCCCGGGAAAATGGGACGGCATTTAAAGTAACATTGGCTTCAGTTTTGATCAAGTGTGAAAAGTGCAAAAATTACAATAAAACTGCGAAAATGAATTTGGTCTGCAAAAGGTTTACTGTTTCTGTTTGTTTTTTATTGTAGCGAAGCAGAAACTGAATAAAACGTTTAACAACACGACCGCAACATATTTTAACCGAAACATTAATAAGCATTTGTGACCACTGATGTATCAAAAATGTTCATCAAATGTTATTAATTTTCAGAAAAATAGCAAAACATTTTATTGATCCTGTAAACAGCTTCACGTTTTATTCCACAAAATTAAAAAAATGTTTTTAAAAATTTAAGAATTTTATTTAATTAAATTATATTTTTTACAAGGGCAGATATATAAAGGGGATAGTAAGAATATATATTTTGTCCAAGAAATTTGGAAGAGAAACGAACATAAATCAGCTTCACGCATTGAGAATGTTAAACTGAAATGCGGTGGGAACAAATGTCTTTTTTCAAGTTCACATGAAGTTATACAAATCCTAAATAATAAACCACGCTACGCCCTCGATATAAAGTCAATATTTGGTCTAAAAAATATCTTTCGCAATTGTTGCTTATAATCACAACAACAATGCTGCTGCATTAGGTGTGATCCGGTTGCCGCAACAACGACAACACATTCGTTTGAACAGTTTTGCTAATTTCGCTGAGTATTCTCGAACCTGTAAACATCAAAGTTTGTTTAATAAACAAATTAATGTTTTAATAAATTGTTTTACTTTTGAAACATTCCAAAACCAATAGCCAGCTCATCCTGAGTGGGAACTAAACAATTTTCGTTACTGAAGGCGACCCTTTTTTCAGTACCCTGATTATGCCCCTCACTTCTGTGAACATGGCTAATACATTGTCCGTAAAAAAGAATGCACGCAGCGCACGTTGAGTATTTTGCGTAGTCCCGCAATTATTTTTGGTGATACAGGCATTTTCCACCAATATTTATGATTTACATTGAATTTGTTCCGATTAATTTTCTTGATGATTATACTGTGACTGTGTGTTTCAAATTACAGGAGCCCCCCTAAAATAGAGAAGGGTTGGGCAAAAACACAACACGTGATGGTACACTTGATACCATGAAGAGTAGCAAGGTAAGTTGCATACTCTTGTCTATAGGATCATCATCGATTCTTGCTATTAATAGTTGGGAATAGGTCTCCAATCCTTCGAGTGACTTTAATCAACGCCTCTGTGCAAGACTTTAAAACCCGGCTAATTAGATACAGACAGTGGCAGAGGCAAAAATTTTCGGCGGAGACTTCGCATCAGAGCTGGAGCAGCAACCCCTCATGCCCCGCATTTGTGGGGGCCCCACCATAACCGGTTGAAACAAAAACCGCCAAAGTATTAAATGCGTCTGACTTCTCGCTCGCTTCGCTGTTCAGTTTGGGGGCATCCACTCTGAAATTTGGGGTGAGCTCCCGCCCTTGTCTGCTCCGGCACTGCAACGATATGTATTTGTCAAAAATGTTCAAGAGCAGTCCGAACTCCAACCAGAATTTTACAACTAAATTATAATACAAAATTTTGGATCTTATCCTGTTGCAACGTAGCCCCGGAGGGTTGCATTGAATATGCCTGTGGTTGCAGAATTGCCCCCTCTTATAAGTGTGATAAAGTCGGCCACTGCAAAATCTATCGATGAAAGTAATGATAGATACTGGTCAAAACGGAGAATACGGTCCAATGGTGTGCCCACGAGGGGGCATGGGAGTCGTGCGCTTCCGAATTTGGCTTGTACCCCCAAATAGACTCGGTCTAAAAGTAATCAGTCTTGAATTGCAATTGTAGGCGCCCAGCAAAATTATTCAGTGTCCCCCAAATATAATTTTCTGCGAGCGCCCCTGATACGGTCATGTAATATTTTCATCAATGCTCACCAGGGTGCGACCGGATATCCGGCTCCAGCCGAATATTAAATTATCCGGCTCCGTCAGTTTTTGGTATCCGGACGCACCCTGATGCTCACATAAAAGCGTGCATTTTTTTCTTGGCTTACTTTTACATCAGAGAGCGCGTGTGACATCCAGATATACCATCCAAGAATAATGTTCGCCGCAAATACAACGCTTGTAAACCCGGCATGAAGGCTAAAAGTGGCGAATGATCCAAAACCAAACGACACCAAATTCAGTAATAATTTAAGTGGTAGACTGCTTTGTGATATTCTACAATGTCATGAAATACCGTTGATTCGTTGTAGATTTAATGATTTCGGCAAAACAGCGTAATTTTATTAACTCAAAACAGTTTTTAAGTTTAACTTACGTTTCAACGAAACTTTCGACGGTCTAAAAGTGACAGTCGCGCCCCATATTACAATTTTTGCGACTTGTTGCAAACTAAATGTTCTTGAGACAATACAGTAAGAGATTGAATCTGTGGTTCGTTGCTCGTTTTGTTTAGCTCGGACCATTTCGATGAAAAAATTCCGTTACTCTGCTTGTTTGATAAAGCTGACAAATGTGTTGGCTTCTCTAAAGTTTCCCCACAAATCTGTGATTGGTCCAAAATACGGCTAATCAGACTAAATCCCACTGTCCGAGTTGCACAAGCACTACTCAAGTTGACCTCTGGCATATAGATTTTTTTACTTTTAACTTAGAAAACAAACTTAAGTTTTAAAGTCAAAGGCTTCCATAGATGCGATCTCATGGTGAGTTATTTATCTTAATGGCCAAGAGTGCATAATATCAGCTTAAAAGCAGTGTCAGTTTTGTGATAACATCGATTAAACTGGCAAGCAAAAATTTTTTATTGAAAAGTTGCGGCCTTTACTTTGACGATATAAAACCAAATAAAATGTCGACTCGAGTAAAATTTGAACTTAACTCGTGTCTCTGTAACCCAGCTATATTTGAATTTGTTTCAAATACCAGATTTTGCACATGTTGCCGTGCATAACATTTTTTTGTCACTACTGAAAAACAATTAACTTGTCGCCTAACAGCGTCATAAAACCTACTCGATCGAAGCAGAATCCTAAGCGTAATCCTAAGCCTAAAGTCTAAGCCTAAAGAATAATGAAGAACGACAAATTGTCGAGTTGATGAGTTTTCGGATTACAAGTTGTCGGTTGACGAGTGGTCGAGCGACACACTGTCGCGATACTACACTTGTCATAGTAGCTGTACCACCGGAAATCTACAGTTTCGTTGCTGTAGCGTGACCAGGGCCGTAGCCAGCTCACCTTGCTGGGGGGGGGGGGGTAAAAAATTTTCAAGAGAAGCATTCAAGGGTTTTCAATGAGCTACAGGCAAAGTTCAAAACTTTCTAGGGGGGGGGCAAAATTTTTCCACAAATTTCAAAAGGTAGAAACCCACAAAAAAACCTCGACAGCTTAACCCATTCTCACATAGAGTATTTCTACTCTGATTAAACCACGCACACTGTAATCAGGTTAACAATTTTACTGCATATATTCGCGTACAAACGTCAAGCTCCTATAGCTGTTTGATGATAATAGACGCCTTTCGCCGAATCTGGGCTATCAATTCTAGCTAGAAATTAGATCTCGACTTATAGAACAGAAAATAATCATGCGATAAAGGATTAAAAAAATTTTGCCTGAATTATCTGAAAATAGCGCTGTTATACAATATTTCTAAAATTGCTAATAGTCAAGCTTGACAACGCGATCAAAAATAAAAGTTCAAAATAACCATAGACTTACAGAGCAGTGGTCGATAATCCACGTTGTTGAAGAGGAACCGGTGTTTCAACATGATGCATTCCAGCAGATTCTGCTAAAATCAACGCGAGAACGGAAAGCAACGCAACAGGAACGATACATCCAAGATACGCGACTGACTGAGAATAATTGATCCAACAGCTGAAACGCTGCTCAAATATTCGTCGTCGTTGTTGTTGGTGTTGAATGATTTAGAAGACTCAGGCACGTAACAAATTGGACCTGCTGTTGGGGGGAAACACGTGTTTAGTAGGGGGTATGCGGTTATAATACAACGAGGATTACAAGCGATGCTGAACCTTTGATACTTTTCACGGTGTAGGCGAAAATTTTCTAGTAGGAGGCTGTACTCTGCCAAGTCACCCCATGGGTTACGGACCTGACAGGAATTATCATTTCAGTTAATTTTCTAGAGGGCCAATATCAATGGTAGATGCAGGTTTTTTATAGGCGGGTCTGAGTCCCACCGAGGGAACCTCATCCGAACATGACAATGCCAGCAAAATTGACAAACGTTGGGCTGACGAAATGAAGTCTGTCCGCATTTTTTTATTTCTGAGCTAAGCTTTTAATGGCGTGTCCATAAATGCTTGATAGATGCCGAAGACTGAGGCGATTTGTAATACTGAGAAAACCTCGGGACGAAAGCGAGCGGGAGGCCAGCTGCATTTTTAGCATAAAATCCTGATGCAAATGTTTAACTTTGCGTTGGTCATAGTTGGGGCATCCGATCCCTATATCAGTTGGATCTACCCTAGGCCGATATAGACACATCAAAACATTATACGTTTTCTACAATTACTTGCATACAACCATGTTACAATTTTCAATTACATCAGCACTGCGAGGTATGTAGTACTTGCAAAGTCATTTGAGTTTGAACAGCTGGAATGCAGGTTAATTTTAATTTAAAAATCTTTCACAGATTTTTTCGAACGAAAGAACTAAATTTTTGACCAATGTAAACATCAGTGGCGGAACAGTATTATAAGCTTATTCCTAAACGTAAAGCCTAAGCCTAAGCCCAAACCAAGCAAAAAATTAGTCTAAAGCTTAGCTTTACTCTATTGCAGTGCCACAGAAAAACGTTCCGCCCCTGATTTTACACGGGCCAAATTTTTTAACATTAACTTCAAACGATACAAACTTCGATCATGAATATTTACGATTGTTTTATCGCGTTTGACCAAATTTGGTATACAAGAATACGATGTCCAACCTTTATTACCAGTTTGAAATAAAAAGGCACAGGCTACAAAAAATCATATTCCGCTGCTCAACTGCTAAGAAACCATTGAAATGTAATAACTTCCATAGTGAATCAATTTAAAACTACAGGCGTGTCCACAAGATTTTGATTTGGCAAAGTTCTCGTCAACTCTGATTACTGCTTAAAGTGTCAGTTGTCTCAGTGAATTCGGTGTCCGCTTGACTCCCTTTGTATATGAAGGCCCTGTTTACAACTTACGAAAAGTCAGATTTGTATTTGCCGTATGCGGAAGCGGCGCTAAGTCCAGTTATTATTGCTGCAGTACCTAGAAAATAAGCAATAATGATGTGCAGATCGTAAAACGGTATAGTTTTGTAAAAACTGAAACTGATGCAATTTGTGTAGCCAAACATCGGCCAATGTATAATAGAACAGTGCCGTAACAGTAGTATAAGCATATTCCTACACCTAAGCCTACGCCTACGAATAAACGTAAAAATGAATCTAAGCCTAAACCATAACCTAAGCCTCAGACTAACGCTAAGCAAAAAATTTGTCCAGCGCGTAACCTTACACTATTGCAGTTCTAAAGAAAAACGTTCCGTCCTGGATCGTTACATTGGTCCAAACATTCATCGCCCATCGAAGCACAATCTTAGGCCGGCAAAAATTAACCAATAATAACGGACTGGGTTACGTTACTATTAAATATTGTCGATAACTTTTATTCCAAGTACTTTTTAGTGTTGCTTTTCGAGTGCAGTGCTATATATGAAGTCGTACAACTAAAAGTGCGGTGTACCTGGAGGACAGATGTAGGGGGATACGTTCCGGAACACGTAAAGAAACAGGCCGAATCACTTTTAACCGTTTTTCACTAGAGAGCAGAAATTTCCATTACACGATGTAATTTCCATCCGAACCTGAAATCTTTGACCTTCACCATTTTACAACCAGGTTGAGCGTCAAGTGTCAATATTCGGTAGCAAAAATTGTCGTACTTGTTTCAGCCCCGTAAGCCAGCTCACCTTGCTAGGGAGGGCTAAACATTTTGCAGGAGGGGCATACAAGGGTTTTCAATGACTTACAAGCAAGGTTGAAAATTTTCTAGGGGGTCAAAAAATTTTTTCCAGGGGAAGCTCAGCCCTCCAGCCCCCCCCCTTGGCTACGGATCGACTTATTATTTGATCGAGTCGAATACCACAATAACCCCAGAAAAAGACAGTTTCGTGGAATGATGCTGTAATGTTATATATGGTACACCCTTCGCCAATTGAAAATAATTACCTGTGGTTGCAAGCAAACCAGTTTTTCGCGTCAAAAAGCGTCGAATTGAAATACAGTTCATCAAAACGCTTAAACTGTTCAATGCTTCAAGCGCAACAAATGCAGCGTTTGCGATGAACGAATACTGAATTGTAATCGCAACCATTTCACAACCTGGTTCTGTTTTCTATAACCAATTTTGTTTTGGCTTCATAAACGATTTTAACACTTTCTAATATGGACCATCGTGGTCCATCATGTGCAATTAATAGCAAACTGTATAAGCGAAATTTAATACACAATTCGCAGTGTTTAAAAGCATTGATTAGACAGCACGGCGTACAAAAAATACTGACAAAAAGAAATTAAAGACAAACGCAAAATATTACATTCAAGGAATAAAATCTAAGCGGTGGATCAAACAATTTTCGGTTGTAAGATTCATCATGACATATAACAAAGTTCGCGAACGAGAAGCCAAACTCAATTTTAGCACTAAATCTCAATCCAAAATTTTGCGTTTGAATCTTATTCGGTTGCTATGACCTGGTATGAGTTGCCCGTTGAATTCGCCAGAGTACTTACTACTGTGAGATCTTCTTTCGGTATTAACGCGGTGAGTATGAAAATGTGCGCAATTAGCAACGATATTTCTTCGCCCATTTGAATGAAACGTTCTGGTGAGAAAATCCTGAAAACAAATAAATCAAGCGATAAAGGCTCTGGTGACGCAAAAAAACTTGTATAATGCGCAAATATACTTTGTTTTACATGATGACACAACATATTGCATTTAAACTATTTATTGTAACGTTGGTCAATGTAAAGAACAGGGGCGGTACAGTATTAGAAGCATATTCCTATGCCTAAGCATACGCCTAAGCCTAATCGTCAGAATGACCATATTCCTACGCCTAAGCCTAAGCGTTAGAACCAACACATTCCTACGCCTAAGCCTAAACATGAGCGTAAGCCAAGCAACAAATAAGTTTAAGCTTTAAGCTTACTGTATAGCAGTCCCACAGAAAAACGTTCCGCCCCTGTTCCTTACATGGGCCGTTCGACGTGTAGCACCTATTTACGAGTTACCAATAGTCTTTGAAACAAAATGTCGACTTCAGTTATAAAATTTACTTAAAGAAGATGCCACGTTCGTTTGGATTGAGCATATATAAAGCTTTAGAACCAGCGGTTTTAGATGACACAATTGACATATTGCCAACTGATGATAGGTGCCACAAACAGCTGAGAATACTGACATTAAACTAAAGCGTCAGTCGCGATGATTTATACAAAAACAAGGTATTATGCTTAAGGGCGTAGTCGGGAGATAAGGATTAACTGTGCTATAATCTCAGTCATAAGCATAGGCAATTTAGGATTTTAGGTTTTGACTCCGATTTGCGTTTAGGCTTTATGCTCGGGCCTAAGCTTATAGGCTAAAGTTTAGGGGTAGGCTTAGGTTCAGGCGTAAGCTTGATGGGTGTCCAAGGGCAGACGAATGTAGGAGGCTAAGCCCCTCGGTAGCCAAAGTGGAACTTTTTATTCTCTCGCACTTGAGAAACTCGCTCGCATAAAATATTTTCATCAATTATGCTTTCAGGGGGTTGTCGACCCCAATCCCCCACACAAAGCAATTCGTTATTTGAGCAAAATTTCTGACTGTGTCTTTACAGCTTATTTGTGAAAACCGCTTAGTGCGGGGGGGGGGGCTTGGTGGCGGCAGCACCCCGTCCTGCTTAGGGTCCTTTAAAGTTGCGCTGGGTTCAGGGAGCGGAGGTTCCACTGGGAACAAAATTTCAAAAGTAGTTATTTGAAAGATGGAATGTTTCATCTCAAAATTATCGATTTAAATTTGCACAAACAGACAATTTTACCCCACCCGCAAAGTTAAGGGTTACCAAAATATCATTTTCTCAAAGTCCTATTTTTTACGGATGATATCCGAATTTCCCAAAATCACAATTTCTGGGGTAATATCATAATTTCCTTGCAATATTCCAATTTCCGCAATATTCCTAGCAAAAAAGTTGTACCCAAAATCTCAGTATCCGGGTACATAATGCCTGTTTTCCGCGCAATAACCGAATTTCCCATAATGTCGAGTGAAAAATGTTGTGTCCAAGATCGCAATTTCTGGGTGGAATGATAACTTCCCAGCTAATATCAGAAAGGATCCAAAATCCCAATTTTTAGGGTAATATCAAAATTTCCCTATATCCCGAGCGAAAAACGTTGCGCCCAAATCGGAATTTCCCAGTAGAATCCTGATTTTTAAAAATACCAATTTCATGAGTAATATTTTAATTTCCCTAAATCCCAATTTTTCAAAATCTTGATCGAATATGGTCGCGCCAAAAATCGCAATTTCGGGGTACAACGCCAATTTCCCGGGTAATGTTCGAATTTTCCAAAATATCAATTTTCAGGGTATTAATGTCCCAAATTCCTAAAGTCACAATTTCATAAAATCTCGAACAAAAAAGTTGCACATAAAATCGAAATTTCCCCATAGAATCCGAATTTCTAAAAATCATAATTTCCCAAAATCCCGAGAGAAAAAGGTTGCGCCGAAATTCGCAATTTTCCGGCGTCGGCAGAATCCCAATTTCGAAAAAACCCAATTTCCCGGGTAACATTAGAATTTCGCAAAATCCCAATTTTTCGGGTAATATCCCAGTTGATTAAAACCCCGAGCGAAGACGGTTGCGCCGAAATCGCAATTTTCCGTACACAATCCTAATGTCCAAAATCCCAGTTTCCCGGGTAATATTCCAATTTCCCAAAATTTCAATTTCCAAAAATGCCGAACGAAAAAGGTTGCGTCCGAAATCGCAATTTCACGGCAGAATCCTAATTTTCCAAAATCCCAATTTCACGGGTAATATCCCAATTTCCCGGGTTATACCCGCGGATGTTTGGAGGGGCCTCTTCAGTACACGGGACGGCTGATAGTGTTGCCATTGAAACATTTATTTTGTTTTATATTAACTTGCAGCTACGTACCGGAACACGGCAAACATTGCCAAACAACAAGATAAAATAACAATAATCCATATACATCCAAGCACTTGAACGCTCTTCATTACAAATGTCACCGCAGGCGAATAAGGTTGCTGAAATGACTTGTGATTGTTTACAACTTTAATTAGCTGCGGTAAATTTAATACAAAAGCGTAAATACCTTATTTACGGAAATACGTCATTAATATTTGTTAAGGCTAATTTTTAGCATAAAGTGCACAGGAATCGCAGTAAAACCTGACATGGCGTATGACGGGTAGCTTAAGCTAACACGGAATACAGTAATGTGAGATTATTTTGTCTTTAGGTTTAAACTTTTAAGACGCACGTCATACTTATAATACACATAAACGGAAACCTAAAGGCATAGGCGAAGCAAGCATTTTGACACAGTGGCTCACATCCTATAAAAATTTGTATTTTGTGGTACCAACTGAAATTTATGCAAGGATTTTGACCCCTGAGGCGGACCGCTTTTCGCTACGTCTTTTACTGAGCTCACTTACCTCTTTAGGATACCGAAAAGCTGAAATGTGTAAAAAATAAGTTTTTCAATCAAATTTAGTAGGACAAACAACAAGTTAGCAGCCCCTCCTACCGTTCAAAAATAAGGTTCAGACCAGAATCTGTAGCTGTTTTGTGTCGGTTTAACTCTTAAGCTTACACGAATTGTAAACGAACCGAACTCTAAGCTTAAGGTTGAGTTAAACGCTTACGTAACCTGTAAAATTTTTAAGGTGACCCGGATTCTTTCATAATTTACAGCGACCTTGAGAAATTTAAAATTGTAATTTATGTATCATCGCATCTTAGTGGCAAGAAATGCATTTTTTACAGATTTACAGAAGCGCAGTATGGTAAAATCATATCTATTATGCCGCGAATTCAAGTTATTGTAAAAGATGCATTATCTTGTTAATATAGTTTAAACTAGTCTGCCAGCTGTGCGCAATGCGTAAAAGTTAGCGAAAGCACAAAAATTTCCTTGCAATCTTTGTTTTCATAGAACAATCGCGTGTATTTCTTAAGAAATTATTGTAAACAAAGTAATGCTGGAAAGTTGCCCAAATTACGTATGTGGGCGTTCCAGCTTTAATATATAGATATTTTCTGTGTCGCGAATTCAAGTTATTGTAAAAGATGCATTATCTTGTCGCTATAGTTTAAACCAGTCTGCTAGCTTTGAGCAATGCGCAAAAGTTAGCGAAAGCACAAAAATTTCCTTGCAATCTTTCTTTTCATAGAACAATCACGTGTATTTCTTTAGAAATTATTGTAAACAAAAGTAATGCTAGAAAGTCGCCCAAATTGCCTATGTGGGGCGTTCGAGCTTTAATATATATTTTCGTAGAACAATCACGTGTATTTCTTAACAAGAAATCATTGTAAACAAAGTAATGCTGGAAAGTTGCCCAAATTACGTGTGTGAGGCGTTCCAACTTTAATATATCGATTTATTCGACGTTTTGTCACCTGCAATTTATAAAGGTTAAAACATACAGCAGGTTGGCAACGGCATATCAAACGTTCCATCCGTAGAGCACTTAATCCTCGCCGAGCCAGTCATTTCATTGCCTTCGATGCAATCAAAAACAACAGATTCTTCTTGTCGGATCATATAATGTGTATCGTTTCGCATTTCTTCGCCATCAAGCACAGGTACGTTCACAGTGCCATTGTAGAGTTCTGATGGAACAAGACAATATTCTGAAATATAAAAATTTTGAACCAGTTAAAATGATATGTTTGAGATGTAATTTATAATTTTCAAAAAAATGTTAGAGATTTTATGCACTGAAAACTGCCTGAATGCGTTTTACAAAATTGCTACAGTGGTAGCATTTCGAAACAGAAAAAGACGGAACAAAAGAAGTTTGTAATGTTTCTCACAGCGGAACGTATAAAAGAATAGGAATTGAGAACGGTGTGCAAGTAACCTTTTGTTAAGACATTGCAAAATCCTGGCCTTCTGGAAGCGATCTGACATCAGTCCCCTGTTAAAACGAGACAGCTGCGAGAGTCCAACTATTGGACGTATTTGCTACGACGAGCAGTAACAGATTTCGATGCACTAATCCTGCTAATTGTAAACAAACACCAAACTTGGCTCTGCATCAACATAGTTTCCTTCCGTAACAATCACCCATCCACATCAGCGTTTGTCAATCTGGTCAATAATATCTCATATGGCTTTAATCAGGGGACATTGGCCAGTTTCACAACCTCCATGGAACATAATGTTTCTTCTCAGCTTTTACCGTGATACTCGCAACTGATCACTGACGATGACCTGTATTGCAACATCCTCACGCAACGACCACCTCCACAAAACATGAAGCCGTTGTTTTCGTTAGATACTTGCAAATAATCGAACAAAATGCCGCGCGTCAGACTATCGTCACGCAACGACCACCTCCACAAAACATGAAGCCGTTGTTTTCGTTAGATACTTGCAAATAATCGAACAAAATGCCGCGCGTCAGACTATCGTCACGCAACGACCACCTCCACAAAACATGAAGCCGTTGTTTTCGTTAGATACTTGCAAATAATCGAACAAAATGCCGCGCGTCAGACTATCGTCACGCAACGACCACCTCCGCAAAACATGAAGCCGTTGTTTTCGTTAGATACTTGCAAATAATCGAACAAAATGCCGCGCGTCAGACTATCGTCACGCAACGACCACCTCCACAAAACATGAAGCCGTTGTTTTCGTTAGATACTTGCAAATAATCGAACAAAAAGCCGCGCGTCAGACTATCGTCACGCATCGACCACCTCCACAAAACATGAAGCCGTTGTTTTCGTTAGATACTTGCAAATAATCGAACAAAATGCCGCGCGTCAGACTATCGTCACGCAACGACCACCTCCACAAAACATGAAGCCGTTGTTTTCGTTAGATACTTGCAAATAATCGAACAAAATGCCGCGCGTCAGACTATCGTCACGCAACGACCACCTCCACAAAACATGAAGCCGTTGTTTTCGTTAGATACTTGCAAATAATCGAACAAAATGCCGCGCGTCAGACTATCGTCACGCAACGACCACCTCCACAAAACATGAAGCCGTTGTTTTCGTTAGATACTTGCAAATAATCGAACAAAATGCCGCGCGTCAGACTATCGTCACGCAACGACCACCTCCACAAAACATGAAGCCGTTGTTTTCGTTAGATACTTGCAAATAATCGAACAAAATGCCGCGCGTCAGACTATCGTCACGCAACGACCACCTCCACAAAACATGAAGCCGTTGTTTTCGTTAGATACTTGCAAATAATCGAACAAAACGCCGCGCGTCAGACTATCGTCACGCAACGACCACCTCCACAAAACATGAAGCCGTTGTTTTCGTTAGATACTTGCAAATAATCGAACAAAATGCCGCGCGTCAGACTATCGTCACGCAACGACCACCTCCACAAAACATGAAGCCGTTGTTTTCGTTAGATACTTGCAAATAATCGAACAAAATGCCGCGCGTCAGACTATCGTCACGCAACGACCACCTCCACAAAACATGAAGCCGTTGTTTTCGTTAGATACTTGCAAATAATCGAACAAAATGCCGCGCGTCAGACTATCGTCACGCAACGACCACCTCCACAAAACATGAAGCCGTTGTTTTCGTTAGATACTTGCAAATAATCGAACAAAATGCCGCGCGTCAGACTATCGTCACGCAACGACCACCTCCACAAAACATGAAGCCGTTGTTTTCGTTAGATACTTGCAAATAATCGAACAAAATGCCGCGCGTCAGACTATCGTCACGCAACGACCACCTCCACAAAACATGAAGCCGTTGTTTTCGTTAGATACTTGCAAATAATCGAACAAAATGCCGCGCGTCAGACTATCGTCACGCAACGACCACCTCCACAAAACATGAAGCCGTTGTTTTCGTTAGATACTTGCAAATAATCGAACAAAACGCCGCGCGTCAGACTATCGTCACGCAACGACCACCTCCACAAAACATGAAGCCGTTGTTTTCGTTAGATACTTGCAAATAATCGAACAAAATGCCGCGCGTCAGACTATCGTCACGCAACGACCACCTCCACAAAACATGAAGCCGTTGTTTTCGTTAGATACTTGCAAATAATCGAACAAAATGCCGCGCGTCAGACTATCGTCACGCAACGACCACCTCCACAAAACATGAAGCCGTTGTTTTCGTTAGATACTTGCAAATAATCGAACAAAATGCCGCGCGTCAGACTATCGTCACGCAACGACCACCTCCACAAAACATGAAGCCGTTGTTTTCGTTAGATACTTGCAAATAATCGAACAAAATGCCGCGCGTCAGACTATCGTCACGCAACGACCACCTCCACAAAACATGAAGCCGTTGTTTTCGTTAGATACTTGCAAATAATCGAACAAAATGCCGCGCGTCAGACTATCGTCACGCAACGACCACCTCCACAAAACATGAAGCCGTTGTTTTCGTTAGATACTTGCAAATAATCGAACAAAATGCCGCGCGTCAGACTATCGTCACGCAACGACCACCTCCACAAAACATGAAGCCGTTGTTTTCGTTAGATACTTGCAAATAATCGAACAAAATGCCGCGCGTCAGACTATCGTCACGCAACGACCACCTCCACAAAACATGAAGCCGTTGTTTTCGTTAGATACTTGCAAATAATCGAACAAAACGCCGCGCGTCAGACTATCGTCACGCAACGACCACCTCCACAAAACATGAAGCCGTTGTTTTCGTTAGATACTTGCAAATAATCGAACAAAATGCCGCGCGTCAGACTATCGTCACGCAACGACCACCTCCACAAAACATGAAGCCGTTGTTTTCGTTAGATACTTGCAAATAATCGAACAAAATGCCGCGCGTCAGACTATCGTCACGCAACGACCACCTCCACAAAACATGAAGCCGTTGTTTTCGTTAGATACTTGCAAATAATCGAACAAAATGCCGCGCGTCAGACTATCGTCACGCAACGACCACCTCCACAAAACATGAAGCCGTTGTTTTCGTTAGATACTTGCAAATAATCGAACAAAATGCCGCGCGTCAGACTATCGTCACGCAACGACCACCTCCACAAAACATGAAGCCGTTGTTTTCGTTAGATACTTGCAAATAATCGAACAAAATGCCGCGCGTCAGACTATCGTCACGCAACGACCACCTCCACAAAACATGAAGCCGTTGTTTTCGTTAGATACTTGCAAATAATCGAACAAAATGCCGCGCGTCAGACTATCGTCACGCAACGACCACCTCCACAAAACATGAAGCCGTTGTTTTCGTTAGATACTTGCAAATAATCGAACAAAATGCCGCGCGTCAGACTATCGTCACGCAACGACCACCTCCACAAAACATGAAGCCGTTGTTTTCGTTAGATACTTGCAAATAATCGAACAAAATGCCGCGCGTCAGACTATCGTCACGCAACGACCACCTCCACAAAACATGAAGCCGTTGTTTTCGTTAGATACTTGCAAATAATCGAACAAAAAGCCGCGCGTCAGACTATCGTCACGCAACGACCACCTCCACAAAACATGAAGCCGTTGTTTTCGTTAGATACTTGCAAATAATCGAACAAAATGCCGCGCGTCAGACTATCGTCACGCAACGACCACCTCCACAAAACATGAAGCCGTTGTTTTCGTTAGATACTTGCAAATAATCGAACAAAATGCCGCGCGTCAGACTATCGTCACGCAACGACCGTTTCCACGAAAGACGAAGCCGGTTTTTTTCCTCGAAACAGTTGCAAATAATAGACGAAGATCATCGATGTCACGCCATGCAACGACGGTTTCCACGTAAAACGAATGCTCTTGTTTATCCGCCGAGATACTCGTTTATGGTTACCGAAGATCAACTGAATCTCAACATGGCCCATGTATAGAACAGGGCAGGATCGTTTTCCGGAGTGGCTATAATAGAGTCAGTTTAAGCTTTAGACTAATTTTTTTGCTTAGGCTTAGGCTTAGGCTTAGGAATACGCTCATCTATACGCTTAAGCTTTAGGTTAGGCTTAGGAATATGCTTATACTACTGTTCCGGCCCTGTTCTATACATGGGCCCTCAACATCGTCACGAAATGAAGTCTTCTATGGTACTTGAAGCCCCTGCTTGCCTTGAGATACTGGAAAACGATCGCACAAGATCAAGCATAGGCGGACTTTAACGCCCACCAAAATTGTCAGACTGAGAAGAGCACAGTCGTAGAAAGGTTGTGCGCGTAAGCGCAGACCTCCATAGGCTTGCCAAAACAACGCTTGTTCAAATTCGTTCTGGCGTCTGTTTAATGCTCAATCCTGCGCAATCTATGCGCTCACAACATTTTCCCAAATTGCAATGGACCAAATCATAGTACCGCACATCTGTTTGCATGCCTGGAAAATCCGCTTGACGCAACACAGGCCGACAGACTGACCTGTAAAATACTTGAAAAAAGCCGCAACTCCTTTGCGGCTGCCATGACTGGAGATGATGGAAAACGGAAATTGATTACAACAACAATAACAAAAACAACAACAACGACAGCAACAACAACAACAACTACTACTACTACCAGAACAGCAACAATAATAATAATAACAACAACAACAACAACAACAAGGGATAAACTATCAATTTCCATCATTACTCTTAGGATTAGCCTCAGGCTTAGAATTTGCTTAAGCTTTGGCTTAGGACACTGTCGGCCGACAAGTTACTGTGCGATGATTTTTTGCAGATTATATACAATAAAAAAGGACAATAATTGCATTTTAGCACAAATGACGCTCAAATGACGTACTTGGGTGTTCCAGCATTATTTCCGTAGATGTTTAATTTATACTCACGAATAGGAATGTCGTCTTCGGTTAATTTAACTGATTTCGATATTGTTAACTTTTCAGGAATCGAGTCTAAATCGTTGGTCGTTCCAGATCCGACCGGTGGAACAGTTTTGCCGCCTTTACGCGGAACTAAATTGAACATATCGACCAACGCTTGAGCGCTTTCTAGAACCAATACCATTTATTAGACAGGTTAGTGGTAACTGTAAGTGCTTAAATTTTAAACTATGGCGAACGTCAATCCCGATTGAGCAATTACAACTCAAGCAAGCGAATTCCGACAGCGACGCCCCTGATATTTGCATCGGCCGTTGATACACTGCAAAAAATGGTGAGTCAATTTGAGTCTCTCCGAAATAGGCTCTACGGATCTTCACAAACTGAAGTCAAATTCGACTCCGCCGAAGTCAAATTCGACTCAATGAGTCGCATGTTTGACTCTGGCGGAGTCGAATTTGAATCAATTTGTGTAGTTCCGAAAGTAATATTTCGGACAGCGTCAATTTGACTCACCATTTTTTGCAGTGTTCAAATGCTAATTTCACAACATGACTATAACACTTATGGGTAA
This sequence comes from Enoplolaimus lenunculus, assembly GCA_030248215.1. Lineage (NCBI taxonomy): Eukaryota > Metazoa > Nematoda > Enoplea > Enoplida > Thoracostomopsidae > Enoplolaimus > Enoplolaimus lenunculus. The sequence continues at coordinate 26,028 of JASANG010000072.1, forward strand.
TAATTGGCGATAGGTCTTGTGGCCTCTGTGCTAGCACAACTTGTTGGGCACAAAGCTCACCAATAATAATAATCTCGGTTGTAGTTAACGCTTTGCCTGGTGTTGTAGCGGCTATTGATGTAATTGCAGATACGTTGGTGATTGCAGTTTCAGTCGGCGTAGCTGTAGTAGGTATTGTTATAATTGTCATTGTTGAGACGCTGCTGATTGTCGCGTTTGTCGTTGCTGTTGCTGTTGTGGCTGTTGTTGTTGTTGTTGTTGTTGTTGGTGGTGGTGGTGGTGTTGTAGTTGCTGCTGCTGCTGCTGATGCTACAGTTGTTGTTCTTGTTGTCGTTGTTGTTGTTGGTGGTGGTGGTGTTGTAGTTGCTGCTGCTGCTGCTGATGCTACAGTTGTTGTTCTTGTTGTGGTTGTTGTTGTTGTTGGTGGTGGTGGTGGTGTTGTTGTAGTTGCTGCTGCTGCTGCTGCTGATGCTACAGTTGTTGTTGTTGTTGTTGTGGTTGTTGTTGTTGTGGTTGTTGTTGTTATTGGTGGTGGTGGTGGTGTTGTAGTTGCTGCTGCTGCTGCTGCTGATGCTACAGTTGTTGTTGTTGTTGTTGTTGTTGTAGTTGTTGTTGTAGTAGTTGTTGTAGTAGTAGTAGTAGTCGTCGTCGTAGTAGTAGTTGTTGTAGTTGTAGTAGTAGTAGTTGTTGTTGTGGTTGTTGTAGTAGTAGTAGTTGTTGTTGTAGTAGTAGTTGTAGTAGTAGTTGTTGTCGTTGTAGTAGTGGTTGTTGTAGTAGTAGTTGTTGTTGTAGTAGTAGTTGTAGTAGTAGTTGTTGTCGTTGTAGTAGTGGTTGTTGTAGTAGTAGTAGTTGTTGTTGTAGTAGTAGTTGTAGTAGTAGTTGTTGTCGTTGTAGTAGTGGTTGTTGTAGTAGTAGTAGTTGTTGTTGTAGTAGTAGTTGTAGTAGTAGTTGTTGTCGTTGTAGTAGTGGTTGTTGTAGTAGTAGTAGTTGTTGTTGTAGTAGTCGTTGTAGTAGTAGTTGTTGTTGTTGTTGTCGTCGTCGTTGTGGTTGTTGTACATGCAACATCTCAAGCAAAACAAATTTTAGTTATATAAATTATATCGTTTGTGAAACCATTAAGATAATGCCAAGGACATGTGGTTGTACGCATTCACAGTTTGGATGATACATTCAATCATAATGAGCGCTTATAACAAACGAAATGTGTACCTCCGATCCACCATTCGAATTAAAAACACTGCCACGGCAGAAGTAGCATTTTTGAGAAATCCAATATATATTTTTAATGAATGCTCATTTTTTTCAAAAACGTTCCAAATACATTTAAATGTGCCTCAAATGTGCCGAACGGCTGTACCGTACAGCGTTTTACGATATCAGTTTGTAAATGACAAATATATTTTAAATAACATTAAAATATAACCCACATCAGGTTTATTTCTTATAAAATTTTAACACACCACGTGTGAATTTGTTCAGGTTCACAGTTTTTTAACGCTTGTTCAAGAACGTTAGCCAGAGCGGGGCATACTTGCGCAGTTTTCAAACAGGCTGTAAAAAATACCTAATGACACTGTGTGGAGTTGGTATAGCCTATGATGTGGGTTTTTAAGTTTTTCTTGGAGTGGCCAAAATTTTTAGCAGGTCTGAGCTAAGAATGCTTCTTGTGCTGCAGGCCAGTACTAGTTAACCAGTTTATTAAAGAAACCAAAGATTGCCTCTGGGACCGTGGTACAAGTCAGTTGTTGCACGGCTGATTTATCTTCCTATAGGTATACAAACACGCGCTGAAAGTGTTGCTTCAAGCGTACGGTGCACTCTGACATCGCTGTCGTACTGTTCACGCGACTCAAAAACTCGTGTGGCGCACTCGTGTTGAACTAGTGCTATCGCATTTGTTCAACACTTGTGCGTGTACTCGTTCTTTATTCTCATGCACAGCAAGACAGCGATGCTTCGGTGCGCACACTTGCCTCAATTCATTCGGCTCGTGTCGAACACTTGACGCATCGCAGCAGCGTTTATTCATATCTCTGAAGAACGCAAAGCCGGAATACAACTATTACCTGTAAGGCTTTCCCGCAGATGCAGGGTGTCAGGGGATAGACAGCCCATGGGCGCCCCGCCTGTCAGGCGCAACGACTGTGCAGTGGGCGCGACAGCGGCGATCTCACAAGGGCTACCCGTCCTTTATGACCGAGACACAGTGCGCAACAGCCACCCTCGCCAAACCTGGTATGGCATGCAGCCAGCAAGATGCACCATTCTATCATCGTAGCCAGCCGCCACCATAGGTCACTGACTACCGAGTAAAATGCGGCACTACGGTACACAGCCCTATTTATCCACCAAATTTGACCTAAGAGCGAACGTTATACGGTACTCTGTAATTGACGATGAAATATTGGACCAGCCATGGATCGAATCCGGGCGTCTCGTTTGCTAGACAGACATGCTACCAGCTAGCGCCACTGGCCCGTGATATCACAACGCCAATTGCACAACCATATTTTACATCGCTGTTTAAACACCAGTTTGTTTTTATCGCTCGTTGTTCACCTTTGTTTCCAGCGACCCAGTCTGCATCGATTTTCGTTTGACATACGCCCGAATGCAATACGCACTCGCCATCTGATTTATACGAATATGATCCGCAAGTCAGCAGAGTTGCGCAAAGCTCGCAACAATGCGATAGTTGAAACTGTTTGCCAGTGAAAAATTTGTCATTTTCGCACATATTGTTCGTCACAGTGGTACATGTTCCAGTTTTGCATGCTAAAAATCAAACAAAACCAGTTATTTATCAGAATAAATCAAGGAAATTGAAAAAAATTGAAATTTTTCCTACTCAAATACTAGAGTTACACTGTGTGTATTTTGCGAAAATATATCCCAATTGAAAAGTTACACCGCTATATAAAGAAGAAGAAACTGCAATAATTGTTGCGAAACAATTCAAAGTCCTGCGGACTCCAGCTGCCTGGAAAGTTTTTGGCCCACATCGGAACGTTTTCAACCTTGATTGCAAGTCATTTAAACACCCTTGAATACCCCTCCTGAAAATTTTTTAGCCATTTCACCTAGCTAGGTGAGCTGGCTACGGGCCTGAGCTCGTGATTGCTGCGTGAAAACAACTTCGATAAAACACAACAGAACAGCCTTCGCAAATGACAAATAGTTTAACGTAAAAAGATAACCGAAAATAGCTCATGCGTACGAAAGCGTTTATACGTAAGCTTAAGCCTAAGCCTAATCCGAAGTAAAAAACTAATCTAAACTATAAGCCAGTCGGTGATAGGGCTAACTTTTGAACGAAACCATGCAAAGGTTTAAAGCATGTTACACAGTTTACAACTATGCCTGGAGTGTCACTCTGCATATTTTAAGAAGGTTCGCTGCTGTAGGAGTTGGCCTGTATAGAAACCTGTGATATAATATTCAAGTTGACGGCAGGTGTTACGCAATTTTGAACATACAGCTCCACATTCCGACCCGTGCAAAAAAGACCAGAAGAGGAACGTTTTTCTGTGGGACTGCAATAGAGTATGCTTAAGCTTCAGACTATTTTTTGCTTAGCTTGGGCTGAGACTTAGGCTGGGGCTTCGGAATTTCGTATAATACTGTTCCGACCATGTTCTTTACACCGGCCTACATTCCTAATTTTGAAATCTTTGTTTCAATCAAAGCTTAAACTTATTTTACAGACTAATATTAACCCCTTCTCCCATGGAGTTGCCTACGGGCAACTCAGCGCAGTGTATATACGTTAAAGTATATACGTTAAATAATATATATCGCACCGTGTTTAACAATTGCAACACGTATACATAGTATTAAATCTCTACAAGACGTGAGAGCCCCCTCGGGCTCGAGCGTCAAGCTCCTATAGCTGAGTGGTGATGGTATACGCCTCCCACTCCAGTCACTGGAGTTCGAATCCTAGCATAAAAGTAAGTCTCAGGGGAAATAGAAAATATTCATGTGAGAAAGGGTTAATACCTGTTACAGGCTGTAGAATGTATACATTTCTCGAATTGTCGTTTTTGAGTTCTGCCTGATCGCAATCGGCTGATCCAATATCGTAAAGTTTGCATTCATCCTTCGACAATTTGAATGCGTACATGTCACATCTTGACACAACCGTACACTGTGCTTCACACGCAGCTTGACTGATTGGACTTTGATTGCTGTATTCAACGCAGCCGGAAAGTCTTTTGCCTGCGATCACAGTAAACGCGCCTTGACATACTGAAATAAACAAACACCATATTTTTTTACAATGTAATTTTCAAAATATAATGCGTGATTCACGTTATCACTGGTGGTTCACCGGACCGTGGTTGGTCCCATGTTTGATACGACGTCAACGTAAAAATTATGATATAAATAGCGCGAGTGTATCGACAAGAGCTCAACGTCATATGACGTTGAATACTAAGCATTTCTCTCTACTAAAATCATTTCATAATGGCATTTATGCGGAATTCACGTTATACGAACGTGTTTTGTTCATTTTGATTTAACGTCAACACATAATGAGAGACTAGCGTGCCGTAATATCACAGACATTCAAACATGTCATCGAATATTCACGGACACTATGTCGAATATCAGTGAAAAGACTGGTTCCAGGCTACTCCAGTTATAACGTGAACCCAGCTTTAATGGGAGTATAAATGCGATGCTCCAAAATTTTGATAAATGTCACATGATGATATTATGCGGGACAATGTAATATGCGCGCATTAATAAAATGGTAAAAAGACTGAAAATTTACTAGTAAAAGATTTCAAGCAGGAAATTAACTTATAAGCAAGCGTTTTTGGCATTTTCTCTGTATTAAATGTAGTTGTAATTGGCAATTCAAATTTCAAGTTTTAGTATCATATGCTATTTCACGGACACCGAAATTAGCTTACTTAACTTTGCATACATTTAAACATGTCATAATATGACGTTGACAGACAGTATGTCCAATATGTTATAATATCGCAGTACAAATGGTGGCTAACATATCGGAATAGCAGACATGTCAAACGTTTTCAGTTTAATAGCAGGATAACGTGAAGACTACATATTACTCGCTAGTATAATTAAACAAAACGTGTTCCGGACAGCCTTAGTTATAACATGTCCCCACATAAGTTTCACCCAAGAGCCCTATTAACGGCAAACACCATTTTAGCCAGGTCATATAATTGTTACAGTACAGTGGTGTAAATTATTTCTAAGGAATCTTTAGTTCCTAACGATGCAAATTAAACGCTGTTAACCTTTATAGAGGCACATCTGGGTATTACAATTTTCGATTGCCAGCGTTTGATAACATAAAAACACACTAAATGGAAACGAAGTTCAAATACTACTTTTTGGACTTCACAATTTAAAAAGCGTCACAGGTAACAATTTAAAAAGCAAAGACCAAGACACTATTAGCCAAATTTTCAATACGACTCGACAACTAATGGACGCTTATTTAATCCACGTTTGAATCCGTAAATGCAGCCAAACATACTTACCACTATGATGTAACACAGTAATAATAATCCAACTGATTCGAAGCATAGTAATTGAATGCGGGTTAAAGTTTGTGCAGCTAACAATAATATTGTGCTCAATAAATTACAATTAAAAAATCCAGTTCAACTGTTGTTGAAATTAAATACTGTAGTGACCCGAATAAGAGGGGTGGGACTGATAATTATTTGGCCTCTCCACAGGGAACCCTCCTGTTATTCAGTTACGGACTGTTATTTCTTTTTAACCCACGCTCCGCCACCTTTCGTTACTGATATATATATCCGGTACTGCAACTATCAGTTGAAACTTCACAACAGTATATAAAGTAACCGCAATGATGCGGTATTGTTGTTTAATGCCAGATTTTGGGTTAATGTTATTACTTTATATTTTTTAAACTTTATTTGCTATTTACTAGCAACTACACGTTTCTGAAAAGTGCAATCGTTGAGAATTGTGTACTAACAAATTAACGACCCGCTTAATACAATTCTTACTGCAAAAAAATTGTCATAACTGCAGTAGAAATAAAGGTCAAACGATGAGGAGTATTAACGACAAAACTATGACATCTACACATTCCCTCGGTCGATTGTAATGACGTCATATCCTGGTATGTTTGCACTAGTGATGGGCATCGGATATTTTTTCATATCCGGATATCCGGCAATTCTTGCCGGATATCCGTAATGAAATTTTCTATTATAAAGCTTGACCTGTGTGAAACCCAGCCGTATATCGAATTCTACAGACACTCAGGCCCATGTTACATTTAGGGCCGTAGAGGTTTCAATTATATTACAATTTTTGCTTAAGAAATAAAGATTTTGGATCATCATGGAACAATTGTGCAGAAATGTGGTTTAATATTCTGACTGAGGTTTGGATACACAATTTTTTTCGTCAGCTCCAGCTACTTTGGTAATGAAACCATGCAAATTATTCCAAAAAATTTTTTAGACAAGCATTTCGGATATCCGGCGGATATCGGGATACACGTTTCATTTCGGATACATATCCGGATATTTTTCATTTCCGGATATCCGGTGCTCATCTATAGTGTGCACATATACGACATTCTATACTTTAACATACACTTACCGAGCACATATACCGGCAAACCAATGGAGTTTATAAAACTTTTTCGCTTTAAATGTGAAAAATTACAATTTTAATAATCGTAAATATTTCATTCTCATTTTTAGAAATTAGCCATCCCGCAAACAACTGAACCTGCTGGGGCTAATAGTTTACAACTGGGAGGCATTCACGGATTTCGTTTGACTTAAAAAATTCGAGGGTGAAATTTGTCGGGAATGGGTAAAACTTGTTTGAGAGGGAGCTGAGCCGTCCCTGGCTATACAACCGTATATTTGATGTAATACAATTTGTGCTTGCGTTTACATGCTATGTAACTCTCAAACCCTTACGAAAAAATTACTATGTACCACTTCACCTAATAGCACTTTTTCTTATTATAACCGCTGTACTCGATATTACAATTACAACGAACGTGTCGTAATCGACACAGGGGCCCGTAGACAAGGGAGGGCCAGAGTGGTTCATCCCCCCTGGAAAATTTTTTGGCCCACATACAAAATTTTAAACCTTGCTTGTGAGTCATTGAATACCCTTCAATGCCCCTCCTGAAAAAGTTTTAGCCCTCCTAGCAAGGTGCGCTGGCCACGGATCTGACAAAGCAGCTCGGAAAAATCTCATATCTTGTTTTTGATCCATTTGAACCGGGCGTGCACAAGTCGATAAAAAATTCACGACCTTGAATGTAGAGGTGGACCATGACCTATTTAGGCCAAACGGCTGATTTGTACTACGAGCCGCCCAAGAAAAAAGTTGATGAAAATGCGTAGGTTAAAATCAAAATAGTATATTTCTTCAATCAAAATTTTCATTTTTAAACCCTGGCCTTCATTAGCGTATGCCATTGCGCATGTGACACGTTTGCAGCTGTCGTGTGTACAGATGGAATGAAAGTTACGGTCTGATATCTTGAACCGCTTGGCATTAATGTCGTCCGCCTGAATCAGTGTCTCAGCGTAGGCCCGTGTCCTCAAATCTGTATAGTACCTATCGGAAGATTGCAGGATGTAACCGGATATCCGTTACAGATACAAATTGGTGTCCACTTCCGGTTTCGTTATTTAAATACCGCAAATTTCGTTATTTTTATGCTCACACACCATTCATTAGCTGTTCCTAACGGATATAAATTGTACCATTTTTCATTACAGATACGCTGCAATTATTTGACTTGAAATAAAAAGACAAAATTCAGCCAAAATGTTAATAAAAAATTGGTACATCTGCATGTATTATGAAGGAGCGTTAACAGACACACAAATATACACTTACAAACAAACACACAAACATACAAGCAAACAGATTAAATAAACATGCAAGTAAACCCCACTGTCACACAAAACTGGAGTTGATTAAATCAAGAGTGCATGATACCCTTTAACAAGAGAATGCAACTGGGTACATTCTATGTAGAAAACTGTACCCAGCGCGCGTTGCATTTTTGGCTTACCCCCCCCCGTATTTAAGTGGGGGGTCAAAATCTCCATCGATGTTGAAATTCATGTGCTATTGTATATACTAAAATGTTGGCCGATTATATTTTCGGTGTTGGCTGGCGGATACACGTGTAAAATGAACGTAAAATTGACCCCCCCAAAAGTGAGGGGGGTAGGACCAAAACGCAACGACTGCTGGTAGATTTGGTTCCATGCAAAACAAATCGTTTTGCATACTCTTGTTTAAGGGATCATCCACTCTTGGTTCAATTGATGCATTTTACTCTTTGATTTTGCCTGGCTCATCTAAACAAAATGTTCAGCGTTTGCAGTTGCTTCAATTAATTTGCGCTGAATGTGAAACATTCAGTAGTCCAAAAGTTAATGAGATATATTTAAAGATCAGGGTGCACCGTTTTTACGCTGGGCACCAATAAAGTAAGCTTAAGTTTTAGGTTATTTTTTCTGCTTAGGCTTTTAGGCTTACGCTTAGAAATATTTGCGCGTAAGAGAAAATCTAATGTCTCCAATTCGGCCGCTGTTTGATACATAAGCGGATGGAAGTATTTTGGCCTATAAATGCCAGCTAATCAACAATATGCAATCAGTTGTACGTATGCCGTATATTGGTCCCATCTCAGTCCCATCAGTTTCCATTGATTACTTTTGAAAATGCCCAAACGAAGTATTTTAGAATGAAAATTTTTTTGGGTACAAATAAAAACAACGGGTGTCTAGATTTTACTTTGGTTTTAGTTTTCTACAATTTCTATCGTCCAAACGCACAAAACCGCAATGTATAAGTAAACAAATGTAAAGAGCTGATAAAATACGCATTAGAAAATGAAATTTGCTGATGCAAATTGAAGACAATAATCAACGGCATGCGAATCATAGAACCGCGACTACAATTTTCAATACAGATAACTTTCAGGGTAACCAAGTGATTAAATTATAATAATAAATTGCTTAACAGCAATGTCATTTACAGTGGGGTTTTTGAGCGTTGGCCTAATTTCTCGTTTGAGTATAATATAAAAGTTGATGGTACAGCGAATAATATCGTTACCATAACTTTAGTAGCGTTCATTCTGAAACAGGCTGCGACCAAAATTAGTAGGCTGTTTTGTTTTGGAAGCTTCTAAAACAAAATGAGTCAAATTAGTGGTAGCGACCCGTCGCGGGCTTAAAGGGTTAGCGATGGGGGAGCAAAATGCTTTACGAGGGTAAAGCGAGGAGTTCACACGACTAAGTATCGGGTATGAGACAAACTACTCTCACAAGGAGATGAAACTTATCTTAAACATATCTTAAAGGCGCGCTGAACGTCGCAGACACCTCATGACAACGACATTTCGTCAACCTGAAGCCAACCTAATTGGCGTATTCTTGTGTATATAAACATAAACACTATAATATTTTTGCTTTTATTTATGAGGCAAAACATCATAGCAAATGATCTGTTTGTTTTATAATCAACTGCATCATTTTAGGTAAATGTAAATCTAACGGTTCAGCCTTTTACGACCAGATCGCACACTATTTTACCATCAACTGCGGTAATATTAACCCCTTCACACATTGAGTTGCCTGTAGGCAACTCAGCGCAGTGTATATACGTTAAATAGTATATATCGCACCATTTTTAACAATTGCACACGTATACATAGTAGTAAATCACCACAAGACGTGAGAGCCCCCTCGGGCTCGAGCGTCAAGCTCCTATAGCTGAGTGGTGATGGTATACGCCTCCCACTCCAATCACTGGAGTTCGAATCCTTAGCATAAAGGTAGGTCTCAGGGGAAATAGAAAATATTCATGAGAGAAAGGGTTAAATATTCAATGCATTAAACGCACCGAAATGACTTTCAAATTCTCAAAAACCCAAACAACATTTGCTATACATGAGCTATCTTTTACATGGGTCGGCTCATAACCCGTCGCTGTCGATCAAAATTTCCCAAATTATGACCCTCGTGACCCAGTAACCATTTGTTCAACGCTGGCTGCCAACCAATCCAACGCAGTATTCCTGGCAATCAAAATTCTGTTATTAACATTTATTTTCTCTATTTTTAATGCTTTGTATTATGCTTAATAATTTCTCTGTAGAAAGAATTCAGTGCATCCAATGCTGAAACTCATCGCATCACCGATATTCAAGATGGGTCCAAAGCCGCTGATTAAATTCAAACTGCTGGTTTCGCTTTGCAATTTATCGCTGCAGACAAATACCACTGCGTAATTGCGTTAAATATTTATTGTGTTTTTTGATTGAAAACTACAAATAAGCAGCTGTCTGCAATCGATTGTAAGTTCATTTAAGCTGCATCGAAATTATGCTCACAGCCGGGCCAAAACGAACGGTGTCGTTGTGATTCGTAGAACAATTGTACAATATTGCTTCAATTTTTCATTTATAATTAAAATTTGCGTACTATTCAAGCAGACAAATAAATTTAAGTGAAATTGCACCGATCTTTCTTCTTTTCAAATAAAATCATGTCAAAGTCAGCGCTGGGCCAGAGTAGGGAAGGGTTCGTTCAGCCTGAACGATAGAGTCCTTTTAAGGCATGATTCGAGGTCATTTTGGATCGGTTTTGCGTAGTAGGCAGTGGTAGTAGCGACACTACGCAAGTATTTCATGCCTAGTTGTGTTGATGATCAATAAATCTAGGAATAAGCTGCATGTTATAACTGCATTCATGTATGAGGAACATTGTATATCGGAAATCAGTTAAGAAGCAATAAAAAGGCGTTCAAATATTCCATACAACTACACCGATTTAGCTAAATATGAAGCATAATTTTTGCAAAGACTTCATTTAAGCGACAAAAATATACACTAGTCGATATTCTTGTAATCGGGTTGAAGGATACTCAGTTAGAGCATTGGGCACTCACAATATTTATCAAATAAAGTTGAGGCGCAACTTCGTACTTACCGTAACCTAATTAGAATTACAAAATGGCCGAAACAAAACCAGAGAGTCAAAATAATACCGGATTTCCTGCCGGGAACGGATAGTGAAAAATAATTGCGATGACTGGCCACTGTGACAATTAGTGCTGCAGCTAATCACATTGGCGATTTAGCTAAATTGCTGCAGTGGTTACGATATATATCCTTCTGGAAACCGTTTTTGCTCGTTGACATAAACAGTATGCGTTGTTACGCAACCTGTTTTCAATTGTTCTAATAAATCTTGTACAATTGACCAGGTTGCTTTGTTCATGCGGCTTACACAACTCATGATTACTGTACTATTTTATCGGGTTATAATCAATTTTAAACCAGGAACACTCGAAGCATTTCCAGAGTCGCGGATATAAATGCTTTGTAGGCACGCTTCCATTCACCTACTTATGTGAAAGGATTAAGTTTTTTGGTGTACAGTTTGATATACTTTCATCAGTTTAATTGTCATGTCCGCCCCCCCCCCCTCGTTACAGATATGTTAAGGCCATCATGGCGAAAACTGTCCCACCTGTCCGTCCTACTATTCACAGTGCCAATAAAAATAAAAGCTCTCGAAATTAATTTTCAAAGTTTAACCCCATTATCACTAGAATACTTGCGGCTTTTAGCTTTGATGCTTATTTGTCATCGTAGGCCCTCGCAGCGACACAATGTATTATATTACCCATTAAATGTTGTTTTATTGGCTATTTCTGTAAAAAAAATTACCGTAGATATCCTGGCTGGTTTAAGTTTTGAGACCGTTCTGGCATATTATTTGCACTTGAAACTATAGCCATTTTAGATCAACTAAAATTCCCTCTTAGACCCTTTCTCACATGAATATTTTCAATTTCATATGGGATGCACTTTCAATGTATTAAGAGTGGCTAATTGTTTTAAACAAGAGTGTGCAACTGGTTACATCCTGTTTACAGAAGAATGTGTCCAGCGAACGTTGCGTTATTGATCTACTCCCACTTATTTAAGGGGGAGCAGGTTACAATTTCTCCATTTTTACACGTTCAAAGATTTCAATATTGTTAACTTACTCGGTTTAAAGATACTAACTGAGAATTTTTCATTAGCCCATTCTCACATGAATATTTTCAATTTAATATGACTTAAACATTGGTCACACAAAGACGTTTGAAAAAGCTATCAGTTCTCTAACGGACCTTCAGAAAAGCGAACATGCCAATACGAATCGTTCAAATAAGCTTCTTATAACCCTAATAGCGCACCAGATATCCTTCGTCGGGATTTTATAGCGGTTCCAAAGAGGTCCGCTGTAACAGTTTATGAACATCAGCGGTCTTTCAAGTCACGTTGGCAGTTGCCAGTTGAGTTGGTCATACCTATTTCATTCCCGCAATAATCTTCAGCTTGACCCATTGCAAACAGTGGATTTTAGGTCAAAATCACCAGAGGGGAGACGTTAACTGATGCCCTTACGGCAGGGGAAAACTTTAATTGATGCACCTGTTTTGCCGACCTGGAGGCGCTACGAGTGGCGCTGATCATGTCGTACGATATTGCAACTGAAAACATTTGGTTTACAAATTGGTTCTCGTGTATAGATCAGAAGCATAACACTACATTAAACATATCCCTAGTTGAATTTAAGCCCTCAAATTCTATTGTTCCCTGCAACTGTAACGTGGAGCGGTTACCCTGCAGGTAAATTTCACCGCCGTATAAGCAGGCGAATCGCTGTAACCACCTATCACAGGCAAAAACAGAACCACCGTCGGCTTTAGACAGGTAAACTATACTCGCCGTCACCATAGGACAGGCCAATCTCGTCGATGGACCCAAAAAACACAACTGCTAACAAAGTAGGCAGACTTGGCCACGTTATTACAAACGTTTCATGAGCTAAACACCCCCGGCCAAGAAATAAAAGAATTTCGATTTGTAATCAGAAACAGGTTGGCTTAGGCAGTGCCAGAGCAGGCAGGGATGGACGAAGGTTGCCCCCAAATTCCATGGGGGGGGGACGAACTCGTGAGCGAGAAACCAGACGCATTTTAATACTTAAGCGGTTTTCGTTTCAACCAGTTAGGGTGCACCCCCAAGTGTGGGTATGGAGGGCTGCTCCGGCCCTGCGTTTTAGTATTTTTGTGCCACCGAAATGACATGTACACAAACGAACGGTTCTACTCTCTCGCTGTTGATCTGTGGTCCCGTAAATTAGCCCCACTCGTATCATCTTCAGATGCCAAAAGGGGTCCCTATATTAGCCTGACCCATACCACATTCAGATGCCTAAAAACTTTAATATTCGCTCTGAATATAACAAAAAATACAATGTGAAACGTTTATTGTATTATTATGCACTGTGGAACACTTTATAAACAATAATTGTAACAGAAACAATAATACAGAAAATGGTTATAATAATCCAAAAAAACTCTAAAATGAACAAAATGTACACAAATATAAATTGTTTTAAACCCAAATCTTACGAACATAATGAACGCGTGTGTAGAGCATAAAGGCCTGCGTTTCTAAAATCGTACTTAAGTTTTCTCTTAAGTTATACTTGAGTAATTACTTTAGTCACCGTCTTAAGTGAATACATGAATTTTCGAGCAAAATCAAATAAACGCCAAATGTGAGCCATTGCTACAAGAAAAAAGTAATAGTTTCCTTTACTTTATGGAGGCACCATGGAACTACAATTGACTTCCTCGAAATTACTGGGTAACCAGTCAAATTTACAACCACAAATCAGTGGCGAATCAATATTTTTTCTTTCGATGGGTGGACACACGGGCTGCAGGGGTGTCCGCAGAAAATTATATTTGAGGGACACCGAATAACTTTGTGGGGCACCAGCCAAATTTGAGAGGGACACGGCCACAATGTGTCTCCCATGGGGACGTCGTTGACGGGCTGCTGCCAGTGTTTAGAAAGCGAGGGGCCTACGTTCAATAAAATTTTCCAAGTTTGCGTTAACATCAAAAACCACCGCTTTAGCTACGATGCTTTTGTGAGTGGGCAGCTCGTTTTTAAGCAAATGATGACTTCAAAGTGATCATTTGTTTAAAGATATGTCACTTTGTATGATACAGTTTTAAGCAAAAAAACTGTTTCGCAGAAGCGACACCAATTATAGCATTTTTGACAGCAATGTATCAAAATGAAACTATTGCACTTCCAACTCTGTTAGCGCAAAGCGATTGGTATGTACGGAATACATTGCTTTAACCCCTCCCCTCTTGAGTCAGCTTCTGTCAAAAACAAAAATTAGTGTGTAACTAACTGAAACACGCCTAATTTCACGTTTATCGTGTTCGTAGCACAAATATATACACAAGACAACTTTTGAAAATATTATGACCAAATTACACAATACTGCCTGGGTTTCTAAAATCTTACTCAAGTATTTAATTAAGTTTAGCTTACGTACTTGCTTAACTCACTCACATAAGTGAATACTTAACTTTTGGGGCATATCATATAAATGCCAGTTATGGATCAATATTGTAAGAAAGAAACCACAGAACTATTTTGCCAATAAACAGGCATTATGAGTCTTCCAGCTTAATTAAGACCACGCATACTATGCCGCAACTGTTACGCCTATAATTTAAATTTGATAAATGACTCAAGTATTAACTTAACTACGTTTTCAATAGCAATAAATTACGTAATTGCTTTACAATTACTGAAGCATAAAGTTGTACTTAAGTAAGGTTTCAGAAACCCAGCCACGGTCACATTTATAGAGGCACGTTTATGCAGCCATAAACATCTGAACCACACAAAAACACAACAATTGATAACAAATTTGGTCAATCGTCGTTCTGCTGGCAGCGGCGACTCCTGGATTTGCCAGCTACAGATAATACTTTTTGTGTTGTAAAATTTCATACGATTTTAAAGTGTGTTTGTAGCCAAATTTTTCCATACTTTAAGTTTCATGAATTGCTTACAAGCGCTCAAAATGTTTCAAACCATGATGTTGTACCACGCCACCATATTATTCAGGCAATACTCGTAATGGCTAACGCTATCATATCAATAAATGGTGACATCTAAAAACTTACTTTTATCTCAATTTAAGAGAAAGCAGTAAATAGTTGTATTGTAATAATAATAATAATAAACAAAATTTAAACAAAGTAAAAAAACAAATAAAATAATACGAAACAATAAAAAGTGAAACTGGTTGATCAATCAATACTGAAAGTTTGTTAATAAGGCAAGAATAACACCGAAATACTGAACGTGTTAAAAGGCGAAGAATACAATATATATATATACTGATATATTTACACATATATCTACCTATTGGTTATATCCTAATCAATAAGACAATATCATAACCAGCAATATTACAAAACAGTTAATTATGTCAAAAAAAATTAAACGCTATTTTAAACACTTTTCTCTGAAATAAAGGTCGCTCGCATAGCTAACCGTTAATAAATAAATAAGCCTTAAAATGCTCAAAATAATGTATTTGTGGTTAAATTTTCTACGTTTTTATTATATGCTCGTGAAATACAAATAACTTCGTGATTTAATAACTCAAAATAGCATTGTAAGACGTTTTTAAATTGTGAGAATTCAGTTATTTTTTTGGCGTATTTCAAATTGTACAAAAAAATAACCTACAGTTCAGAACAACTCACGTTTTGTGCTGATTAATCAATTCAGCTAGCGAGTTGGTTATTTCTGAATTAATATCAGTAAACATAAACTCACTCTGAGTTGATTTGATTCTCAATCTGAGTTGAGTTGACTCTGTGTGGGTTGGTTAATTAACTCAGAATGAATTGAATCAAGTCAAAATTCTGAGTTCTGATAGTCCTAACTCTAGACTGAGTGATTCAACTCATTCTGAGTTAAAATCAACTCGCTGAAATTTACAGTGTATAAACATCATATATAACCGGTAAAGCGAAAGTGTCATAAGTGAACTATTTTGTATTGAACCACAGTTAAGTTTTCGTTAAGAACATTATATGACACTACATTTCGTTTCGAATAATATTTAAACAAACTTTACCAACATTCAAATGTATATAAACCAGGGTACAACCTGGGACCTGCATCCGGCTCCGGCAGAAAATCGACCTCCGGCATTTGTAGAATTTTTAGCCGGAGGCTCTGAGTCGGCAATTTCGGTGGTGAAATTTTGCAGAATTTAACAAAATTTATTTGTTTTGTGCGTTTAGTTTTAACTTTTGGTATAATTATGATAAACAAATTGGAAAAATTTCGGCGAAAATAAGCGTGAAACCACAAGATTCAGTAAAACCTTATAGATATTTGCTAAAATTAGCGAATTAAACATCGTGTTATATGTACGTACTTAATTTCACCTCACCTCCGGATTCACTTTCGGCAAGTTTTGTTGGCCTCCGACTCCGGTATTTTTCACCTCCGGTTGCACCCTGATATAAATTAGTTAACACTTGCTTAACATTATTGGGTTATAATCCACAAACGACATTGAGTATTAATACACGTAGTTAACATAATATCATACACCATGAAGCACCAGGCATCAATGCTACACCACAAGTGCCCAGCATTTGGGATTCATATAAACTAAGCGTTACGAATTTTGGCTCATGGACAAAACAGGGCCGGGACTTTTTCCTGTGGTGCTGTAATAGAAAGCTTTAAACTATCTTTTTTGCCTAGACTTTATGCTTAGGTTTAGGAATATGCCTATACTACTGTTCCGGCTCTGTTCTATACATGGACCCGAATTTTGAAGCTCACGAAACCGTCACTTTGGCTTTTTCGATTGCTTTTTAATTAAATTTTGAAAAAATTTGTTTTTTTAAAATTTTTAAACTTTTACTAATTTGTCTTCAAAGCATTCATCATATAAATTTGCGACTTGGCAGCGTACCTACAAGATCCGAAATGACGCAAGGCAAAAAGGTTGTTAACCCCTTAGCTGCTATATGCTTGCTTATGTACATTCTAGTGTTGCTTGACACAATGTTGTTGGTAAGCAAAAAACGGAACTTCTCGACTGATTATTTTATCAAAAAGTATCGTTGAATCTAGAATTTAGCCGTCCCACTACTGTCATAGCTTATAACAAAGTCAGCCATAAACAAGAAAGAGTAAAATATAAAAAATTATTCAACTCAATACTCAGTGCCGGAGCAGACAGGAGTGTGCGGGCTCCCTTAAAACTCTCGAGCAACGCGAGCGAAACGCCACATCCATTTTAAAAACTTCGGCGGTTTTTGTTTCAACCGGTTACGGCGGGGGCCCTTGATCGGTGGGCACCCCAAGTAAGGATATGAAGGGTGGTTGCTCCGGCCCTGTCAATACTGTTAACACGTCTAGCTTTAGATTCGATATAAAACACTCGTTTATATACATAAAACCAAACATACAATAGCCTGATAAGCTTTGGTATAATAGCAGCTGTCATAATTCAATAAAAAAGTCATGTGATTCAGTTAACGTTGCACCAACCTACCAAATGCCTGCAACCTATATTTAAGTCGACGCTTAAGCGTAAACACGTCAATAGTAGCACGAAACTGAAATTTTGGCCCATGTTATCTATAAGGACCTTTTTATGTAAAGCTATGCATGAACATAAGCCTAAGCTTAAGCCTAAACTTCCCAAGAACGTCTCCAAGTCCCTCTTTGTCTACCAGTGGGAAAGCTTATTAATTAACATGGACCATAACCTTCATTAAACCAGTTGTGCGTTTTTTTTCTGAACAACAAAACCAAAACGACTTCAATTGATTGGTTACATTTGAAGAGAAATGTGATACGTATTTCATAGCATAGGTCAAACAATAGCAGACTGAATTTCTCGCTTTTAGACGTCAAACCTTTCCGCCTTTGTGCCAATGTCACGGGATTTTTAGCAATTTTCAGCTAGAAACACAAAAGCCACCGTTAGAATTGTTTATACAACGTAACCGTTTCGTTCAAAAATCCTTGGTTCGTCCGTGCTACCAAACATTCTTCACTGAAAATCATGAACCATTCTCTGATTCTATTCTACGACGAAAAACTTAACAACCACTTTCAGCGGTATTTTGTGATTGCAGTACTACTGGCCTACGCAAAAGAGGACAGTGGTTCACTACTTGGGATCAAAACGAAAATATTTACAAGAAGATTTAGGATGCAAATTGCGTTTGGTTTCTCAGTCGCTTCCCTTGTATTCGTTTTCACCATTCTGGATTCGCCAGTCACCAACCAGAATAAACCTATTCACGAAACAAACAACCAATCACAGCACAGCATAGAAGTAGCAACAGAATGAACTAACCAATGACCGGCTGGCCATTGCATAAAAACGCAGACGGAAAGCCAATAAAAAGCCAAAAGAAATCGTGTAAAAAATAATTACTCACAACAAACGAACCACAACCATCTCTTTCTCGAACGCCATTGGATGAATATATACCACCATTGAGGATTTTAATTTTGCTGCCACAAGTTACCAGATCCATTTTGCGCTGTTGGAATGTTTCACGTAAACCAAACGAAAGATAAAAGTTGCTGTAAAAAACATTAATGCTCTCGTTGTTTTAGACAGTAATCCCAGTCTACTACCACAGAGTTCCAGCCAAAACTACCACAATGAGACTGCCGTCGCTTTCAACAAACCATTAAATTCCACATTGGAAATTACCGTATCATTGCAAGTTGAAATTCAAATATTTTACAGTAATCCAGTTTCTTGACCTGCGAAACAATCTGCATTCTTCAAAATAGAGCAAATCAGAAAGCATCTGAAGATCAACAACAAATGTTTGGTCATTTATATGACAATGGCAACCGGCATAAAACGACCAATAAGAAACCGTTGCACAGCGAACAATCATTACGAATTGGCCCATGTTGTCAATACAGCTTTAACATCCATTACTCGCCGGAATTTGACACGATTCTAAAATGGCTTGTAAAAAGCGTCGCGTTTGTTCTGTGTCAATTTGTGCCTGTTGATTTTCAAGATAATTCAACGTCTTCTCTTGAACGTCCATCATTTTACGTTCCATCGTTTCGCACAATTCACGCAATGATTTGCCTGAAAAATAAATATACAAATGTTTAAATTGCAGTCAAATTTGCCGTTATGCATGAAATTTGAAACTGTTTAACGTACGCAACGTCGCAGCAACCGGTGTGTACGAAAGGGTTGTTTTTCCGGAAAAAATTATGAATGGAAAAACGAATTTTTACCTGACCCGCGTTTACCCACGGGTACCAACGGGTAAAGTCCCACTCCGAGCTACACCCAGTTATTAGACGCCGTTCACAATATAAAATTTACCCTCGGAACAAAATGTGTCATACGGTAGGGTTAACGCGTGAAAGCATTAATTCTAATTTATGTCACATTTTGTGGCATGGGTAAATTTTATATTGTGAACGACGCAATATTATTTGCTGAAAATACCTGTGTTAAAAATTAACTGATACGCATCCTCTATGCAAAAAACACTGAAACAAATGAAATATTAACATTACAAAAGTCGTTTACCTTCTGATTCATAACGTGAACAATTTGCCTCTAACGTCACAATACGGCTGTCCAAACGACTAATTTTACCAGTCAACGCAGTCACTTTTGTGCTTAAAAATTGACTTCGTTGCTCGGCGGTGTTCAATTGATGCTTTAACGAATTACATTCTGAGCACAAACTTCCGGTTGCGGGTGTTGTTTTGGCATTCGCTGAATTATTATTATTATTGTTATTATTATTATTATTATTATTATGTTGTTGTTGTTGTTGAGCAGCGAACAACTTCGACGCAAGCGATGTTGACGGAAATGTTGACGAAAATAAACTTGACGGATTTGCGGCGTCCAAAGGACTTGACAAGCTTGATGAGTTTGAATTTGAGATCTGTAAAATTAATGTTTCAATCATTAGCTGTTCGTTTAGTCTTTTATAAGCGTCAGCTTTGAAATGTTATAACTTTTAAATCAAACATATATCAAATATTGCTATATTTACAAATCATAACTTGACACATCGCAGAGAAAAAATGTTCACAATTGCCTGATGCATTAGCAACCAACTTTACAGACGCCTAAAGCTGGCAAAATACTCTGAAAAAGCTTTCGGCGAGAAGACTGGAAGACGATATTTTGCAGTTTTGGTGCTGTTGCCATATATGTAGCATCCTACGCCTTAACCGTAAATGTGAGGTAAAGTGTATAAGTACCACGGCATCAATTGAACAAAGGAAGTCCTTGTTGCAATGAAAAGTACGATTTCTACCTGTTGACCGTTTTTAAGCTTATATTGTCTCTACGTATACAGTTCTATCGCAACTAAATAGCCCATTGTTAGAGGGGACCAAAAATTTACTTAAACGATTATTTTTTCGACGTTTTTAGCCAGATACACCTAACAAACTGTAATGTTTAGGCTGATTTTCTTTGTGTCTCAACGACTTTAATGTATTTCTTGTTTGCGAAAATTTTAAGCTAAAACAGATTTAGTAAAAATTATTATACAGAAACTTTCGATATGTGATTATCCCAGTTGAAGATATGCTACTGGCAAAATCAAAAAGCCTACTCAAGCATTACCCCCCCCCCCCCCCGACGTTGGATCAAAACCCAAAGTTTGCGGACTGATTTAATACAAAATGCGTTTGGCTTTACGCTCGCTTGGCTTGCGATCTGTTTTCACTATTCCATATCGCGTGGAGCCTCATCAGAAGTTTATTGATCCACCCAGTGAAACTTTTGACTGCTTACCAAAGACGCATTTGACGGGCTGGCGCCGTTCGCCGGCGGAGCCAAACCGGAATGTAACGCAGCGTGGTGTCCATTCATGCTTGGCACCATGGGAAATGCCCCGCCGCCCGTCGTCGTCGCATGAGGAGACGTTGATAAAAGTGGAGGGCTTACGCCGTTTTGAGTTGGGGTTTCCAGTTTGCAGGGCATTTGATACGGATGATGATTATGTTGTGATTGGGACGTCATTCTAGACGACGCTTTTGATCCACTTGACGAAAGCGGTTTGTTTATGTAGCCGCTGGCGGTGTCACTTTTGTTATATTTGAGCACACTGTTGAGCTTTTTTTGATACAACAACGAATTGAGCGGAGATGCTAAAAATGTAAACAAACCCAATTCAAGCAAACCGAGTTCGAAATCGAAAATGTTTTTACAAAATTCAGTAGTAAAATTGCGTTTGGCTTCTGAGTTTGGCTTCACTCGCATCCATTTTTTTCACTATTAAGAAACGCGTGCGGACTTTCAGTCGAAATTAGTGGATCCACGATAGAGCAATATTGCCAGGGGTATCGAACTCAATCCTTGGGTAGTTTATTCAGCGTTGAAACCGTTTGACGACAATTAAATGCAAATTATTAGGCATTTTGCATCATTACCGGCAGGGCAGCGCTGTCCAGCTTACGAATACCTTCGCCCCCGCCGGAAAGTTTTAACTATTTTTGAATAAAAATGTTCATATCCCTTCATAATCTTTGTGATCGATTTTGTGGCTCATGTATAGAACAGGGCCGGATCGTTTTCCGGCGGGAGTGTAATAGAGTCAGTGTAAGCTCTGGACTAACTTTTTTGCTTAGGCTTAGGCTTAGGCTTAGAAATATGCTTATACTACTGTTCCGGCCATGTTCTATACATGGGTCGATTTTGTAGTAATATCCCGTTACAGCAAAGATCCTTTGTATTTTTAACAAAGACATTTGTCGAGCGAAATCAAAACAAAATAACATTTGTTAACAAATCTAATAAAAACCCACACTTACCGCTTGCAGATGCAGTATACGCTGAATTGGTAAATCTTGATATGCCTGAGCTAATCACCGGTGAATCATCCGGCATTACAACGTACGCGTCGGAAGACGGCGGCAACAACGACATCTGAAAGCAAACAATTGCCGTTCCCATGAATTAAAATATAATTAAAATTAAAAAAAATATCGCAAACGCTTTGAATCTTTACTACCAGTTCAAAAAACGTCTGCAACTGCAACCAATATGATTTATTTATTTTTTTTACAGAAAAACGTTGTTAAAACTTTCAAATGTTGATTTTTCTTGTGTTACTACATGCAACAGAATCAAAAAACCTTACAAAAATCCAAGAGAAGGGCGGAACTTGAGCTTAAACCTAAAAACTATCGTCCCGGTCCACTGGCTACGCCCTTGGATTTAGCTGAACTGATTGACCAAATACCTAAAAACTACCATCCCGGTCCACTGGCTACGCCCTTGGATTTAGCTGAACTGATTGACCTTATACCTAAAAACTACCATCCCGGTCCACTGGCTACGCCCTTGGATTTAGCTGAACTGATTGACCTTATACCTAAAAACTACCATCCCGGTCCACTGGCTACGCCCTTGGATTTAGCTGAACTGATTGACCTTATACCTAAAAACTACCTCCCCCACGCCACCCCCTGCCCCCCCCCCCATCCCGGTCCACTGGCTACGCCCTTGGATTTAGCTGAACTGATTGACCTTATACCTAAAAACTACCATCCCGGTCCACTGGCTACGCCCTTGGATTTAGCTGAACTGATTGACCTTATACCTAAAAACTACCATCCCGGTCCACTGGCTACGCCCTTGGATTTAGCTGAACTGATTGACCTTATACCTAAAAACTACCATCCCGGTCCACTGGCTACGCCCTTGGATTTAGCTGAACTGATTGACCAAATACCTAAAAACTACCATCCCGGTCCACTGGCTACGCCCTTGGATTTAGCTGAACTGATTGACCAAATACCTAAAAACTACCATCCCGGTCCACTGGCTACGCCCTTGGATTTAGCTGAACTGATTGACCTTATACCTAAAAACTACCGTCCCGGTCCACTGGCTACGCCCTTGGATTTAGCTGAACTGATTGACCTTATACCTAAAAACTACCGTCCCGGTCCACTGGCTACGCCCTTGGATTTGGCTTCACTGTTTGACCTCAAACCTAAATACCATCATTCCGGTCCACTGGCTACGCCCTTGGATTTAGCTGCACAGATGTGTCGACTACACAAAAAACGAGCCGAACAGTGTCAGCAGAAGCATACGAATTAAAACGCAATTTCAAAATCAGGGGCACAAACATGATTTTTCAAAGACGATAATATACCAATGTCAAAAGCTGGCAAGGATCTTGTGTCACCTGCGGAAAACGTGGCTTAAACACCACTAGACAGTATATTATTGCAGAAGGAAATTTTTGATCCCTGGAAACCACGTTTGGAATTTTTGTTCAGCAGTGTTTAGGGACGAAATCCATTTGGTGGCAACCGCCCGTTTTACTGTGGTTTTGCAAAATTGTGACCCAACACTCCGTGTTATCAACAAACCTCACTAAATACAGGCGTGGAATTAGTAGACATTTGTGGACTCGGACTGCTACTGCCACCATTCAACATTAAACTGGACGGTTTTGCCACATTGTTGTTGTTGTTGTTGTTGTTGTCGTCGTTGTTGTTATTGTTATTATTATTAGCATTATTATTATTATTATTATTGCTATTATTAAAACCGCCACTACTTTTAATCCCGTTCGCAGCTAGTTTTCGTTTCTCGGCGTACATAAAGTTACGAAGTGCTTTGGTTTCAGCTGACGACATCAATCCACGAAATCCAAGCAAAGATTCAATCGCAAGCGTTGGCAGACCTTCAGCAAGTTTTTGACGAATAATCAACTTTAGAGCATCTGGGATCAGTGTCGATGATGAATGCGATGTTGTTGTTGTTGTTGTTGTTGTTGCCGTTGTAGTTGCTTGATTGATAGTGGCATGTGGCGCCGTTGTCGTTGCAGAGCAAGAAGGCAACGAGGCGGCGCTGCTGTGATTTGGGGAACCAGAAGAATTAACCGAAAATGTAGCCTGAAAAATAAATGTCATTGATAAATTAAAATATTAAATATATATATAAAACTTATTGCAGGTGACTTCGTAATTGTATATAAACACATATGATACTAAGTTGAAACCAAGAACAATTTTAGCAGTAAAATGCTAACACAAAACTTTAGCTTTAATCCCTGTTGACTACTCCATTACTTCTCTGGGGGCCCATTTGGATCATCCAATGTACTGATCCCAGCAGTAGTTTCTACAATCTACGCCGAAAAGCTGTTATAAAGGGTTGCTGCCAACAATTACAAAATTATCGTGACACTTAAAGCTGAAATTGAAAACCAATTTTGGCCAATACAAGCTAATAATTTAACTCCGATATTAATCGCAGACGTCAGGGCCGCTTGTGATTTTTGTTCCAAATTTGACCCGTCGCAAACAGCTTCCTACAAACCACCTGAACTTTTCAATTTACCTGAATCAATTGCGACTGCATTATTGGATGCTGAAGTGCAGCTGCTAATCGTGCGTTTCCGGTTGCTGCAGCTTTGAGCTCCGATACTGAATTCAACAGATTATTCAGCGCGATAGACGAACTTGCTGACGCTGTGGCTGCAATAGTTTCTTCCTCAGAGGTCATATCTGTATTGATATTTGGTTTTGATTCGCTGCTTTCATCGCCGATTTCCGGCCGCGTATCAGGAGGCGTCTTGGTTCCGTTTTCAATTTTCACATTCGCTTCGTGATCCAATGCTCCGTCGACATCAACAAAGCTATCGTCTGCTGCATCTGTCTTCTCCAGGGCAAAATCGTCTTCCAAAGTGTCACAGTGCCCATTCACTTGCTTTTCACCGTATTGTTCGATAGCCAATTTCTCTGCATCCACTAATCCGTTGTCGGTTTCGATACCAAGCGATTTTCTCATCGCAACGCTATCAGACGCTCCTGCTTCGCATTCAGACAATTTTCCCACGGTGCCAGACAACTTTCTCACGCTACTGCTCACTCCGTTGATAACGTCATCGATCGCGTTTGTATCGTCGTTGTTTGATCCAGACGCAGCGTCTGCGGCAGAATCGCCGTAATCCAGCATTGCAAGTGTATTGTTGTTCGCATCGGTTCGGGGGCCACCGCCGCTACCACTGCCTTCATCGTCGCCAGACATATTCTCACAATCAAAAGAATCGTAGCCAAACGCTCCGTTCAACGGGGAACCATCCCCTCCAGATTCACCATTCAGTTGTGCTTGTTGTTGTTGAAACTGAAATTGTAAAAATACATTATTTACCTGCGTGCGAGGCCTTCACCCCTAGCTTCTCTTTCGGCGGAACTCTCAGACAGAGCTCGATTTTTGTTCCACAACAAATTTCATTTCTGTTTGTCAAAATTTTCTTTTCACCGCAACGATGATCCATTATGTTTGTCGGCATGTTAGACCTTTGTTGTTTGTTGTTAGATCGACTTAACGTCAAGTTAATTGAAGATTATACTGTATCCAAAACGATTCAAAAGACAAATAAAGCAACAAACAAACAATGAAAAACTAACAAAGAAAGAAAAAAAGAAAGAAAGATAGAAACAAACAGATAAATCTCTTGATTTCGATCTGATTTCAGTTAAGAAAACTCACCTTCAACACAGCTTCCAATCCGCTTAATCCGTTTCGATTGTTACTCGCCGCGCTGAACAGTTGTGCTCGCAACAACGCTTGCTGTCGAAACCGCTGCAGCATGACGTCACTGTTCAACGCAGCAGCAGCAGCCGCGGCAGCAGCAGCAGCGTTTCCTGGCGACACAGCATCATCCGGGCGTCCACCGGTTGCACCAGAAAGAAGCGTGGGAAAAATTGAGTTTCCCATGGTCGCCGACCATGCGGCTGCCGCTGCTGCTGCTTGTTGATTAATACTGGCAGCATCGCTGGGGGTCGTGCTTTTGAGTGGTGCGGATCCACCACTTGTTGGGGTATGGCTTCCAAGGGTCGGCGATCCGTTTGTAATTTCGTCCGTACCATACGCCATACCATCTTCGTCTTCATCGCCAAACATCATCATGCTATCGAGGTCATCCAAGCCTCCGGTGCCATTCAGAGCAGCAAAACCGCCTGGGGCCGGGCTTGCCGTACTTTTGGCGATAATATTGACATTTCCGGGTGTGTTCGTCGATGTCATTGCTTGAACGTGGATATGAAGCGACGTTTTGTCCGGAAACGCCCAGTTACAACAGCGACACATGAACATTCGAGATATTTGATGTTTGCGGAACATATGCGCACGCAGTGTTTCATTGCCTGAAACTGACAAAAAAAATACGCAATTTGGTTTTGCGAAAATTTATAAGCTTGGCTAGTGGCTTTTTTAATTTCAACGCCGGCTCGTAGGTTTCAGCTAGAAGAAATGTATCATTGGATTAACTTTCTGTCTTCACTTGCGCTATTCTAATAACGGATCTATACGCGCTGTCTTCAATTTCAATACACCTCCACGTCCTAATGTTTTTACAAAAATTACTACTGCAAACTTAAAACACTGCAACACATAAAAGTAACGGCCAATGTAGGTAGGTACGTATAGTTGAGGGCCGCAATACTGTGTAAGCGTATTCGTTAGCGTAAGCCTCTGTCAAAACCTCAGTAAAAATAAAAACATACTCCTAAACCTAAGCAAAAAAATAGTGCAAAGGCTAAGCTTAATTCCCTCGGAAAATGGTCGGTCCGTCATTCATACTCAAGCTAAAGTTGGAGACGTAGTAGCAAATATCCCATTAATGTCCAAAACCGTGCGGAAAAACAC
The DNA here is from genome assembly GCA_030248215.1 of Enoplolaimus lenunculus. Classification (NCBI taxonomy): domain Eukaryota; kingdom Metazoa; phylum Nematoda; class Enoplea; order Enoplida; family Thoracostomopsidae; genus Enoplolaimus; species Enoplolaimus lenunculus. Next base: position 52,643 of record JASANG010000072.1, read on the forward strand.
TAAAACAACTTCAGCGGAGTTAGCGTTAGTTTAAGTATATATTTTCAAAATCTCCAATTTCAAAATACGTAACCATAACACAAGTCTGTATTTATTTTTACCCAAAGTCTGTCCACACTACGCAATACATACATAAATGTACCTATTGACCATCCAGTAGCGATGTAACGATTTTGCTTGAGGGGGTTTCTTTTTTGGATTTTTCTTGAGGGGGCCTCTATGTTTAAAATTAGGTATATGTTACACCACGTAGTTTGGCCAATGTTACTTTAAGAAACGTAACAGTAGATTAAGCGTATAAGCCTAAGCCTAAGCAAAAAAAACGTTTGATCGCGTCTCACACTGTTCAAAATGACACTTAGAATCAAATAGATTGAACCAATCATAATCTGACTGGAAATGTCTCCAACTGTGGGGTACTGGAAAAGTTGAATTGGAGGGGCCGCACCCAGGGTCGTACCGTGCGTTCTCGCAGGTTCTCGTTCCCACAAAAGCAAACTTTCATTCCTGTGGCAGTAGTGAATCTAAGGTGTTTTTCGAGGAAGTCGTTGGCCAAGCTCTCACAGATCAAATCACAGAACAACCTTGTGAGTTGTCGTGATGTTCACCTGAATTATCGCGGGCAGGGTGAGTCAATCGGCATAAATCGTCCGCCTCGTTCAAAGTCTCTCATACATATATTTATCAATGCTAACATTTATTCCACTACATATAATAATGTTCACTTACTCAATCGCTCAACACCCATTCATTTCCTAGTTTTCGTTCGTTTATTCGAATTTTTACAACTGACTCAGTTTTCGTTACTGAATAAATTTTTTCCTTCTTTTTTTTTGCTGCTACTTATTCTCAGCCAGGCTTGACCGCGCCAAGCACGACCGCTAAAGCGGCGATTTACGTCCGTTCGTGTAGTCACATAAAACATCTTATTTGAACGCCAACAAACGAACATACAAACATTAGTGCTTTTTGCTGTCGTACAAAGCCCGTTCAATCGTATTGAACGACTGCGTTCATTGTACTTGCAATAACTTACGCAGTAGCAACAGTCCCCTCAAGGGAATCATTGCACCATAAAGCGTATGTTGTTGTTGTTGTTGTTCGCAACAAGCAAACTTTAAATTTTCATGTTGAGCGCAGTGCAAGAAATGTACGCTTTTTGGACAATTTATACACATATTTCAATACTAACATCGAAGCATATATATATACACATGCTCATGCGCAAAAGTGCGATAACCTTGCGCCTGTAGTATCGCGTCTTAGCACAACGCAGATATATGCACGCATATCGCATTATTTATGCACGCATCAGCAACGGTTGATTGCAAATTTGAAAGCAACAACAACAACACCAACAACAACAACAACAACAACAAACTTTTTAAAAGCAACACTATTGCACTGCTACTGCAACAACCTTGAGCTGTATTCTTAGTTTAGCACTTATCATCAGTTAATAATAGAATTTCAAGCAAGCGACCTAGCAACCGCTCAGAATTTCACACAAAATTCTTATTGCCGCAGGACAAATTAAATACAACAAATGTGCACAAATTTCGAAACCTACAACTGAAGGTAAAAAAAAGCCTTAGCACCAACTCTTGTGACAGATGCTGCACGCATTTGAGAATACGGGCACTTGTTAGTACCATCTAGGCATAATAACCATCGCTAAACTCAAAAGAATTTGCAATCATTCACAGTATATATATTTTAGCTGCTACTTAAACAAACAGGTATTCACAGCCATCGAGATAAAACCAAGTATTTTCAAATTAGTAAAATTTCAATTTAAGAATCAACCCCTGTTCGTGTTGCGGTAAAGCTTAAATCGTATTGGAACCCTACTGAGTTCATACTTGTCTATTTTCCGGACACAAAACGTTCGCTTCACAAATATTAACTAAATTAATTGAAATATGCTTAAGCTTAGATTTAATTTTTGAATTGAGCGTAGGCGTAAAAATACACCGTACCAGGGTGAACTTTTTACCTTCTATCAAAAATAAAACTAAACGCTTAGTATAGGTGAAATAAACAACTTCCGTTAAACTGAATGTGTATGAAAAAGGTACATAATCCATATCTGGTCGACCAGACTTAGATGAATAGACGGTGTTCTGAAGAAGAAAAACTTGATTGAGATATTTCTAGTTATGGCAAAGCAGAGACCTATTTTGCATATTCAAAACCCGAGGAAAGTACTATAACTTTAACAAACTCAGTGTAGAAAAAAGTGTGAAAGTGTATGATACAGTGTCTAATAATAGCAATTTTTTCTTACAGACGGAGAAGATTGCATATAGAGTGCGCTGACTTTTAGAAAAACCATTACACTTACTCGTAATTTCTTTGTTGCATAGTGTACACGTGTAACTTTTGAAATGAGCTTGCATTCGATGCCGACTCAACGAACTGCTGTGACAAAAGATTTTCGAACACAAACTGCACTTGAATACACCTAAAACATTAATAATAACAAACAGTATATAATTCGCATGTGCCTCACAGTCTTCAGTATGATTTAACCAGGCCAGTAACCAGGTCAGCCTGATACGAAAAGGCTCTAAACATTTTTCTGGACGGGCATACAACGGGTTTCGATGTCTTACAAGCAAGATCGAGGCTGAGCACCAATCTGCCTACGGGACCGTATTAAACACTGTTGGAAGTGAAACTATATCCAAAGGGGGTGAAACTAACGTGGTTCATTCTCCTCGAAGCCAGCCCTCCCCGACACAAAGTTGAGCTGGCTACGAGCATTCTTGTGAGTCGACAAAGATAAATTTTTAATCGAAGCATAAATCAAAGTTGCCATAATTTCATTTCGAAAGGGGATTACTACGCCTAATAGTTTCTTTGCAAGCGAGCATATAACGAGCCAGAAAAATTCTTGATGTTTGCCATGTTATTTTAAAGCGTGTAAAAGTGCTTTTTTAGATTTTTTGTGATAAAATGGTAAGGTCCCTCCTAGCTTACAATTTTCCCCTCTCACAAAATTGGCAAATGTATAGCATACAGTAAAAACTGCGTTTTATATATAACTTTCGCCACCCCGCTTCCATGGTCAAAAATTTTTGAATCCGCTGCTGGCTGAAAAATGAAGCTCAATGTAGCCGACTATCACCGTTTGCTCATTCCTAAAAATGCCAGCTCAACCAAACTTGCCATATTGATAATTTTAGGTGTTGATTACTCTCGATTAGTAGCATAAATACAAATTTCGCCACAAAATTATTCAACGTTTCATTTTAAAATTAAATTAAAATATCCGTTCAATGCCGTGTCGCATTTAACTTTCCATTGAACTGTAATTAGTTGATTTCTACAGTACAAGACTGTTTCATTTACAATTTAGCTCAGTTTAAAATTAAGCTCGTTTCGATTCCAAGTTGAAAATTTCGCATTCAAACGAATTATATATACAATGCGTTTAAGTCTTAAAATGCTTCGTATGTCAAAGGTCAATGACACTTTTAGCCGTACGATGAGCTAGTACCATATGTGTTACGAAATGCAACAGTTAGAACAATACAATATTGTATAAGCATAATAATAATAATAATATTAATAATAATAATAACAATAATATTAATAATAATAATAATAACAATAATATTAATAATAATAGTTATAATACTATTACAGTAACGAGAGAATTTCTGTAAGAAAATAGGTCAAATCATTGTATTTTCAGGCACAATTTAAATTCTCAGCGTTTATGAATGGCTGAACCAGTAGTTGAGCATTGAGAAAACAGCAATACCGGTAATGGCTTGTGGCATAGACGGATCCAGAAATTTAACGAGAGAAATTGGGCGAGGGTGGAGAGTTTACGATGGTGAATTAGCCGGCAAAATTCCATTCACAAGAACGAAAGCCTAAACGCTTACCTTTCAAATCTGGTCGTCGTAGCTCCGTTCGATAAGGCATTATTCCACAATGTCTTTCACAACCAGAATCAAACAAAACTGAACAATCAATTCTGAAATATTAAAAAAACAAATTTCAACACACATGCATAAATTATTGCATTAAAATTATAAAATATTTTATAGGAATCAAATTTGTAATGTTTATGGCGCCGCATAGGAAACTATTTTGTGCATTACTTACTTCGTACACAATCTAAATATTAAAGCTAGACCGTTCCACATACGTATATTAGATACCGTTCCAACACAAGTAAGCATTGTTTTTAATACTATATAACAGATCGTTCTATAAAAGAATTAATTCGTATAAATTTATTGACAGTCAAATTGTGTATTGATAGTCAAATTCCGTAAATATAGCGTCGGTTAACGAATGCCTTCTTTGATAATATTGTATATATACAATATACACTTTGTCAAAACGTGTAAAACCTCAGCACTTTAGGAAGGTTGCACAATGATGCAACTACGGCTACTAGTTTTAGTAAATCGGCGATTACAGTACAAGCGAATAATAATTTACAGGAATAAACTTACACTGCAGTTCTACGTCTCGATCAAGTACCAATTTGCATAAGGATAAAACAATTGCACCAGTTTACCATATAATCATAACATAAAAATTAAAAAGTATTAACGTTTCCAATTAATATTAAACACCTGAAACTAAAACACAGCACCAATATTTCATGGGAAATTGATCGGAACGCGCCTTAATTACGGATACACTGCATATCTTGAATTTAGAAGTAATAATTGAAGTTAAAACAACGAAATATATTTGGGGTCATTTTGGCTATTTGCTCGAAAATTGTTCGTTCTAATCACAAGATTTTGATCAAAATCTTCAGTGTGCGTCTACAGAAAATGATATTTGGAGTGCACCGAATAATTCCGAGGCCCCCTCATACAGTTGCAATTCACGATTATTTTTAAACAGTCTATTTGGGGTGCACCAGCCACATATGCAGCGGACAGCCCCCAATTAGGCAATAAAAACACCCTTGAACGCCTTTAGTCTCGCTGACAAACGTTTTGATGGCAATTTTTGGGCTTAATGGTCACGATTTGTATTGCGTACAGCGCCGTGCTTATTGCCATCGTACGCAAGGGAGTAGGCCTCACACACAAGGGACCCCCACACAAAACTGCGAACAGGAAATTTTAACAGTAAACTTGTAATTTGTCTCTCTAAAATCAGGTCGGACTTTTCGCTCGCGAACACTGACTAGGAAAAATTAAAGAGTAGTTTTTTCGAGAAAAATGTCAACATTTCATGAGTTTGGTATTGTCTGTCACGTTGACTTCGAACGAACCTTGGCATACTTGGCAAACCCCGCTGTCTACGCGGGCCCGTAGCCACCGGGGGCCCAGCTCCCCCTGAAAATTTTTTGGCCCCACTAGAAAATTTTCAACCTTACTTGTAACTCATTAAAAAACACTTGAATACCTTTCCTGAAAAATTTTTAGCCCCTCCTAGCAAGGTGAGCTGGATACGGGCGTGTGTCTACGACATTTTTATGAAATAATACCAAGGCTAAACACAAAAAAAAACACGAAACAGATTTAAAAACATGCTTTATATCTGTAATTAATACAACTTGTCTCTAATGCTAGACCAACAAATCAGTCCCAACATAAAAGTCTACAAGTCAACGTGTTTGCAATATTAGCAACCGTAACGTCTTTCTAAATAATATGAATGAACCACCATGAAATACGGCCAAATTACGTATGTTTGACGTTCCAGCTTTAATTATATACAGCTAAGCTGCAAGTTCACCGTGTTCCCATTGTCGAAGACAACCAATACAAAATCTGAATTTTGTTCGCACAACTATGACCCGTCATGATATTTAGAAAGATATTCTAAATAATATGAATGAACCACCATGAAATATGGACAAATTACGTATGTTTGACGTTCCAGCTTTAATTATATACAGCTAAGCTGAAATTTCATCGTGTTCCATTTGTCGAAGACAACCAATACAAAATCTGAATTTTGTTCGAATAACTATGACGCGTCATGATATTTAGAAAGATATTCTAAATAATATGAATGAACCACCATGAAATATGGCCAAATTACGTATGTTTGACGTTCCAGCTTTAATTATATACAGCTAAGCTGAAATTTCATCGTGTTCCATTTGTCGAAGACAACCAATACAAAATCTCAATTTTGTTCGAATAACTATGACCCGTCATGATATTTAGAAAGATATTCTAAATAATATGAATGAACCACCATGAAATATGGCCAAGTTACGTATGTTTGACGTTCCAGCTTTAATTATATACAGCTAAGCTGAAATTTCATCGTGTTCCATTTGTCGAAGACAACCAATACAAAATCTCAATTTTGTTCGAATAACTATGACGCGTCATGATATTTAGAAAGATATTCTAAATAATATGAATGAACCACCATGAAATATGGACAAATTACGTATGTTTGACGTTCCAGCTTTAATTATATACAGCTAAGCTGAAATTTCATCGTGTTCCATTTGTCGAAGACAACCAATACAAAATCTGAATTTTGTTCGAATAACTATGACCCGTCATGATATTTAGAAAGATATTCTAAATAATATGAATGAACCACCATGAAATATGGACAAATTACGTATGTTTGACGTTCCAGCTTTAATTATATACAGCTAAGCTGCAATTTCATCGTGTTTCAATTGTCGAAGACAACCAATACCAAATCTGAATTTTGTTCGAACAACAATGACCCGTCATGATATTTAGAAAGATAAATTTTGTACTGTACAACTTAACGAAAACACGACGTTACACAATAATATGCATAAACGGCAGCATTTCATATAGCAAAACAGCAAGCAAACGCTAAAATTGCAAATAGTTATGCTATGATGTACAAAACAAACTGTTGCAGTTTAACGCGCATTCGCTAAAGTTTATCGCATAAAAGCATGCACCTACAACTTTAGTCTGTATGTTTTTTCGTAGCAAAATTCACTCTGCAAAATGTATTAAAACAACCTCCTAAAAACTTGTGCTCTTAAATTATTGCATGAATAACACAAGTAAGCGTTTCAAAGCTGCAACTATGAAAGAAAGACAAGCATACATCAGCCATCAAAAAAAAGCACAGCGCTGACTTTACTACGTACCCATATAGCAACTATTATTCACCGTTTGAGTGTTAACGGGACAAACAGAATTGTAGCCAACATTTTCGTTGCGGAAACAGGATGCAACTCTCGTATTTGACCTCACGAATCTGCCAAATTATTCTAAAAAGTGTTGCAAAAATGCCCGTTTTGTTAAATGTGTTCAGAAAGTTCGGAAACCAATTCATACACCCTGTTTTACGGCAACTGCTAGAGCACAGCCATTAAAGGAACGGTTTTGTTATAGCTCAAACATAAAGTAAACGATACAAAAATAACAGTATCGTCTAAAAGCAATCAATACGTAAACTTTAAAAATAATAACTTTAAACTCGATCGAAACAGTATTTTTTAGCTGTTCCAGCACTCGTTTCTTCTTCGTTCTCTGTCTGCCTGTCTTTCTTATCTTTAGTAGTCTTTTACGTTCGCTAAATGCTTCAACGATTAAACTTAACTCATGATTGTTGAACGAACGACTACGAGGAATGTTTCGTTGCAATAGCTGACACAGAAATGATAATACATATTGAGCAAATTATACAACAAAAAAACATTAATAGAAACAAAAATAATCAACGCAAAATAAAATAATGGTTTAAAATACTAATTCTTTTTTTATTATATATTCTTATACCCTGTCAAAAGTCAATTTTACAAGCTTGTAAAGCATGTGAAACGTACATGTCCTGATGTATATGCAATATATGCAATGCACATTGTGCGGTATGCTAGTGGACAGCATAGCATCGACATATTAGCAGACGAGAAAATCAGTTCGAGAGACGTCCTACGTAACGCAGTGGAAGAACTTTCGCTTAAAGATCTGTAGGCTAAGAGTTCTGGTCACTTTTGTGTGCTTGCTTTTCCAGGTACTAAGTAAAAAGGTTCGAAGTTCCTGGCCGTACCTACATAGACTGACAGAGATGACGGAATAGAAATATAGGGACGTACCACAAGGAACAATGTTGGGCTATTGTTCACTTCCCCCGCATTAAAGGCTTAGACTTAATCTTAAGCTTAGACAAAGCTGTAGAGGTATACTTAGGTATTGGCAAGCCTTGGACTGATTTTAAGCCAAAACCAAAGGTAAATATGGGAAGTGTACAACCGTCCCTTTTGGGCTGAAAACGTCAGACAGCATCTTTATGGAAAACCAGATGCCCAATTAGTTGCTTACTAGATATGCAATACCTAAAACATTTTTCATTTTCAATGCATAGACATGTTATGGCGTTAGAATCAAGCCCGTAGCCAGCTCACCTTGCTAGGGGGGCTAAAAATTTTCTGGAGGGTCATTCAAGCATTTTTAATGACTTGCAAGCAAGGTTGGAATTTTTCTAGGAAGGGCAAAAATTTGTCCAGGGGGGATGAGTCCCCCTGACGTCCCGTTTGGCTACGGGTCCGGTAAGAATTTTCAAGCATTCCCCAAACCCCACCCTGCGGATAATTTTCGCGGGGATTCCCATGATGGACCTCCATCCCCATGACATCCGTGCAAAATATATAATTATACTTGACTAAATTTACCTAAAATTACACGCTTGCTAGGTCCCAAGTTTTAAACCGTAGTATCCCATCAAAATTTGAAACTCTTTAAAGCTTCTATTTACAAAACCACTAGCGAACTTATCCTATCCAGCCTAAGCTTTTAATAGACCGAGCCTTAGCTCAAGCCTAAATTTTTGAAACACTTCAAAAAACGAAACTAGCAGTGGTCACAACGTAAATTTGAATTTACACAAAAACTTCGCTCACAAAAACTGTAAGCATTTCTAAATCGTTACAAAACTATTTTAAACGTTTAAAACTAAAATTTTACTTCTTGTATTAAAACTAAAAACACGCTCTGTGACTAGCACATTTCACGACGATAAAACCCGCAAGTACCTTCCTGCCTTCTTTGCGACGACAATGCTTCACAAGAACACACAGAGTAGCTGTGTATTAGAAGCGTTTCATGTAAACGCGTTCATACCAGAGTTCGCAACAGTGACGAATTTCATTAATTTCTGATGCAAGAGGCTGCATTTCATACGATATATACCAGTGGATCAAAAAAAGCGAGTGAGCAAAACAGACGCGAAGCCGAACGCCATTTTAGTGCTAAATCTTAATACAAAATCTTGGTTTCGACCAATGATGATAGGGGACAGCGTTTAGGCCGCAGTGACACCCCCCTTTGAATCCATCAGGTGGTTTGTGTACTACTGTACTGCATGCAACAACAATGTTTCACCAATGTATTTGCAGATATAACGTAATATTGCAGCAAACTTTACATGTAAACGTAACATTTGTGAATATATAAATTGCAGAATTGCTAACGCGATTTTAGACTCTACACGTATTTTAGTGTACAAAACCATCATCGTTCGTTAGCAACATGGGCTAAAATCGTCTACGCTATGAATGCAAATTCAAAGCGTTTACTTGCATATTTAATGCAGTACAGTAGCAGCGTGCAATTCATACTAACGGTAAAATTGCAAATACTGCAGCAACCATAATATTACAGCATATGGATAGCGCAGAGATGGACAAACGTTCAACATGTGTGGGTTTGGGTCAACCGTCCACTAAAGAAATTCATAGTCGATCGGATTATAAGCGAGAATTAAGCTAAAAATTACACCATCGAGAAAAAATGTTTTCATTGAATTTAATCAGCTTTACACCAGTGCAGGTTTAAGTTCGATATGTTCAAGATTTTGATATAAGCATGCATTTAAGCATGGGAAATGTGTCTCGAAAGACAACACGTGTGTATAGACTTGCTTAAAATCAGGGATCATATTCTCAAATGCTTATAGATCCTCTATCATCAGTTAGCGATAGGTTTTCAAACTGACGTACAACTGCATATTGCAAATCAGAAAATTGGTGCAAAAGTAGGACGAATTAAACGCAAACAATGTGCTGAATTTCGAACCTCAACGTGGGCATGTTCCAAAGCTACAGGGCCTATCACTAACTGGTAATAGGTGCTATACACATTTGACAATACGGGCTCAGAGAGAAAACTCACAAATCCTGTAAAGGTGTAAAATACTCGAAATACTGAAATGATTTGTTGGCTGTATTTGAATTTAATTGGACAAACAAAATCGGCTCTGTCACAAGGAACGACCAATCACAAGATTTCCGCTGAACTTTTCAATGTTTTTAGCAAAAGCAACCGAAACAAAGAACGAGAAAAAACCAACACCACACAACCAAAAAAAAAAAAAACCCCAAGACAGGCACCCGCAAAACCCCACCCCCCCCACCCTATGACATGGCTTTGAAAGTTACAATACGTAACGGCATGTCCACCGTTAAGGGTTGTGGGGAGGCTAAAAATATTTTTCACGACGGGCATACAAGGGTTTTTATTGACTTGCAAGCAAGGTTGAAAATTTTCTAGGAGGGCTAAATTTTTAGAGAGGGCTGAGTGCCCTTGTCCACTCCCCCCTTGGCTACGAGCCCGAACTGTGAACAGAAACCAAATTGAACCAAAATCATCTGCCCAAGCTTAAACGACTACTGTCGTACTATAAATTACAGGCATGAAACAAAATTATTGTGCATGAAAACTGATGCCATAGCCGAAATAATTATAAAGCCGCCGATTACACACAACAACAACAACATCAATATTTAAGAAACTGCTTAAAAACAAGATATTTCGGCTGCTTTTATGAAGTTTGGTACAGTATATAACATAGACTGGAAGGCGGGCAGGGCGGTAGCCAACGGGTGGCCAGGTGCGCTCAGCCCCCCTGGAAAAATTTCGCCGCCCCTAGAAGATTTTCAACATTGTTTGTAAGTCATTGAAAACCTTAAATTTTTTAGTTCCCCTAGCAAGGTGTGCTGGCTACGGGTCTGATGACGGGGTCTGTTAAATGAAAATAAACAAGAAAATAGAGTACAATTGTAGACTAAACTAGTTTAATAATGAACGCTAACTGGTATTATATCACGGATCTGATATCAAAGCGGTTTCATTAGACACTGTAAAGGTGCTTATTAACATTTATATATTTGTTAGTTTTGTTAGTGCTAATTATGTTTGAATTTTGGTTCATGTGTCAGCTACTAAGATACCCATAATACCTTAGACGCACAATCAGTGTCGGATCTTGTATTTGAAAATGGGGGGGGGGGGCAAAATTTTACAGGTAATAAACTTTATTTTTGATCCACACACAAACTACGAACTATTGCCATAAAATTGCTATATATAATTTTTGTCGAGATGCTGTTGGGTGGGGCCACGGCCGGGGTGGCCACCCCATGGATCCGCCATTGCGCAAGGTTATTTCAAAATATAATCTGTGACGGGTCCAGGGGAATGGGTCAAGAGTCGCACCCATCGGCTTGGTCGTGCAGGAAATTTGGTTCATGTCAAGCTGACAATATGTTTTCTGGCCAAACCGTTGAATGAAATATTATCGCATTGTTTCAACGAGAATTCAAAAAAAAATTTCCGGTTTGAACGCATTCCGTCAATTTTAAAATGTCGAACAAACTTACTATAAAAACTAACGCCCTAAACCAGTAAAAAAATTTTGACACACACAAAAGTACAGTCCATCGCTGGAAAATCTCGAATTCATCCATTTCAGCTAAACTGCGGGATTATTTAATTCAAGAAACTGCGGCAATTAATAAAAACACGACTAAGTTTACAATCAAACTGTGCTAAATATATATTATTTCAAAATTGCTAAAATACAAAACAAATCAATATCTACATCCTTTACAGTTGAGCATATCGCATTTTATGCAAACGGAAATCCCAAAAACCGCACAATTTTGCTGCAACGTATATATGAACGACGAAGTACAGCGTTTCAAAATATCACCTCAAAATCCAAGCCATATAAGGACTTGTACAAGAAGATGCAAACCGCAACAATAAAAATTAACCTCTGTAGCCAATTTAGACGCATACTGCGGTGTAATTTTGTTTTTAGCGAACACCAATTGCAGATGCAATACCGAAACTTTGAAACGAATGCAAACTTTAAGCATTAATTTCTGTTGCAAACATGCGCACTGGTGAAGCTATTGAAATTAGCTGTGCAAGTAGGCAAATTGCGGAAACCGTAAAATATACGTACAGTGGGTGTACACCCGTAAGCAATGTTATCGTATTACCTATCTATGTGATAATGTAACCTAGGGGGTAAAGCCCCTGTCCCCCCTGCGTTCGAAATATATATACATGCGCCGGCGGTCATATCTTCACATATGATATCAATTTCGTGGTCGAGTTTCGTACAAAGAACATTTTCGTGCTTTCTTTCATTGAAAATTAACAAAAATACTATTTTCCGCTGTGCCCGGTCATACCGCCGCTCTTGAAGTGTGCTACTGTTGTCTTTCTTGAAATTGCTCAACAAAATTATGTGAAAAATAGGAAATATTATATGAATAAAAAAATCTACGCAAAAGAAAACGAACGATATCATGATTTATACGGGCAGCAAAAGTTTATTAATTTTTATAGAAAGCGAGAAATTCGACGGCTTCGCTGCGCGCAAAATTTCGTTGCTTTATTTTTATGCTCTCAACGTTACGCGCAGCCGCTGTGCATGCACACTGTACTGCAATAGTTCAATTTCAAAAAAGCGTCAACTAAAACATACAATAGTGCACAAGCAACAAATATCAAACGAAGAACACACCGAACGGTGACAGGCACTCATGGCTACAATAGAGAGTCGATCATCAAGACCTTGGGCCCACATTCATGGTGCAAAACTAAAATTTTGGATCATCGTTTAGTACTAATATTGCATTTGGCTTCTTGCTAAACTTTCCGACCCGTCACTTGTGAAAGTGGCGGACACAGAGCGTTGTTCATCGAAAGATCAATAGCTCTTTGCTAAATATATGTGAAAACAGTACGACGAGGGGTTACAAATATCATTCAAAACTATTGTGCCTTCGGCGTCCAATTTTGCACAAAATGCGCTTTAAACCTTGCAGATACAAAAAAATATTTGCCGCCATGCCACAATACCTTTGATCAGCCAATGAGTAAGAAACAAAAGTATTACCTCGTCACTCCATTTTGTGAGCAGATAGCAGGTGCACAGTTAGTGGCGGCGTCAAAGTGGCTATGGCCAGTCCAATGAAAGACACAAATACACTTCGGTTAATATCTAAATACTACCTGAACCAAATAGACTTCAAAGTAAAACCATCTATACCTAATTGATGTCGGCCTTTGTCAAACCACAATTTTCACCACGTCTATGGTTGAATGTTCTAGGTGAAGACAATAAAATTTAGATTCGTGCAACGCTAAGATTTTGTATTTTTGCCGGAATATAACAAGTAACCTCGTATTTTGAAAATCTTGAATCCGTTAGATAATATTAAGTATAGCGTTCAAAGTACAATACACTATTGATATACAACTTATCACTGACAAGTATATATATACGATTTGAACTAAAGTTAATGCTGCCATGCCTTGTGCTGTTGAAATTTGCAAGCAACGCACATGTTATGCAATTTATGCAATAACGAGTGCACGCACATGCGCACATAATTGCAGTTGAGTGCAAATCTTACTTGTTGCTATGGCTTGTACGCAGATTTTCGAATACTCATATATAATTAGGTAGTGTGTACTGCTAAAATTAATAGGAAAATTTGGTGATGCTATTGCAATGGTTTGGTATAGAATTAAGCTAAGAATTACAATTAACATTTCGTTTTCTGTAACATTTCGAATGTTAGCAACTTTACTGCAATTTGACTAAAAATTTTTTCGATTTTTAAGCAGGAAGCTAAACATTGCGAAAATTTCAAACAATTTGTTTCTTGTTAATTTTCAAACAGTCAAAATTTATGCAATTTAAAACAGTTTGGAAAGCGATAAATTTTGATTTTCGGCTGAAGAAAAACTAAAAAATATCAAAAACGTGCGAACTAAGGCTGTTTATAAATTAAGATGTTTTTAATGATTAGTAAAAATCGCTAATTACCAAACGCAATAACCATACACAACGGAAAATTTCCCTGCAATAACAATAACGAACAGAGTCTCAATAGACGGTAAATTACCCGATATCTTGACCACTTTATCCCACAGTCAATGTTAAGGCTTAAGCTTAAAATTAGGCTTAGGTAATGCATTTGCTAAAACGAAACTGTCGGCGGAATCGCCCCCCAAACCCCCAATTAAGGGACCACTTTGACAAACTAGCTTTTTTTCGCTGGCCACGAACTTATAGACTTGTAAAACATTTTATTAGGGCCCCCTCGGATCTGTTTTTCAGGACCACGACTATCTTAACGCCAGCCCTGGCAAAGGCTTAGGCTATGGTAAGGGTGGGGCTACACTTGTCGGGCGACATCATTCGTCGCCATTCGGTATCGTAAATGGTAATTTGAGTACGATACCGCACGGTGACGGACACCACCGGACGTCATCAAAAGTATAGCGCCATTCTAAGCCTTTTTAAGGACCTTAGCCTTAGACTGAGCATAAGCCTAAACCCTGTCTGGGGAAACTGTACACAAGCCAATATAAGAAAAGCTGTTCATGATCGTTCACAAACGTTTCAACCACTCTACGTTGGACCTTTTACTAAATCGTTCTACTCTGTTTCATGAAACCAATAAAATGACGTAGCTGATCATAAGATTCCATTATTAATACAGAAACGTTTGAAGCTTAATAGATCGCTCAATTCAACTGAACTTAAAAGTTTACCAAAAACTCTGCCACTAAAGTTTCATCGTTTTTAAGCGTTCAAACTTTAATCCGATTGAAAACGGCGAACACACGTTTCGGAAAAAGAAGTTCAAAGTTTGAATAAGAAAACTATAAGTTGTACGTTGCTAAAATTGCAAACTTGCAAGTTATACGACTTTCTTATGCACAAAAAGCATAACATTTCCACGACAAGCTCTTTCTCTCTCGCTTTCTGTGTCTCTCGCACACAAAAACAGCAACAAAACTTATGTGAAACACACAATAACGTTGAACTTTGCAGTTGTCGTATGCGCACGCACATTGCTTATTGCATGCATCCTGCAATTTAAATACATGGTACTGCTAAGTGCGTAGCGTCGAATTGTATAGTAAAGTTTTGACAATTTGAAGACAAAAAATATAGCAAGAACTACTTTGATACGAACGCTTTTCAAGGATATTATAGTAGCAAACGCGAATATACACAAGAAATAAGCCAAAGGTGGAAAATAATGACCAACGTTACATTTAGAGGCGTAACAGTAGATTAAGCGTATTCCTAAGCCTAAGCCTAAGCCTAAGCGTTGCAAAAATGATTTCATAAGCCTAAGCATGATTTCTGCTGCTTCTAAATCACTTTTTCTTCAATACGCGGCATAACTTAAGCAGTATCATATAGAGCGCTTCATGGAGATTTTTCTGTGGATGCGGTGGGTCTCGAACCCACGACATACGGATTACCGGATCGATGCTGTCACCACTGAGATACGCAGCCATGCAAACTTTTTAGGAAACTGATTTGATTGATTTATTCTGCTCCTAAACCAACTTTTCTTTAATATATTTAAATTAGAATTTGCGGATTTATGTTGAAATTTTACAACTGGCAAATGTTCAAGAAAAGCCATTCAGATCAACAGTGTTTCACACGAGTCCTGAATACAAGAAATAGGCGCTCACTTATCGTATCATGGCGCCGGTCCACATGGATGTGGACCATTTTCAAGAAAAGCCATTCAGCTCAACAGTGTTTCACACGAGTCCCGTATACAAGAAATGGGCGCTCACTTATCGTATCATGGCGCCGGTCCACATGGATGTGGACCATTAAAAATACTACGCTCTTGTACACATTTTCCTTACTAACTTATTAAGTCTAAAATCGAACTTTATTTTAAGCCTAATTCTTAGACTGATCTTATTTATGTCTTAAGTAATACAAAAAATTTAAAAATTAAAAAAATTGGAGTAAGGTGTACAAGTAGTAGCCGAACGTTAAGCAAATGAACGCAACAAACTACACTCTCGGTGGCCCATGTATAGAACAAGACCGGAACAGTAGTATAAGCATATTCCTAAGCCTAAGCGTATGGACGAGCATATTCCTAAGTTTAAGC
This sequence comes from Enoplolaimus lenunculus, assembly GCA_030248215.1. NCBI lineage: Eukaryota > Metazoa > Nematoda > Enoplea > Enoplida > Thoracostomopsidae > Enoplolaimus > Enoplolaimus lenunculus. Next base: position 68,817 of record JASANG010000072.1, read on the forward strand.
CTAAGCGTATGGATGGGCCTATTCCTAAGCTAAACCTAAGCGTATGGATGAGCCTATTCCTAAGCTAAGCCTAAGCGTATGGACGAGCATATTGCTAAGCCTAAGCCTAAGCGTATGGATGAGCCTATTCCTAAGCTAAGCCTAAGCCTAAGCGTATGGACGAGCATATTGCTAAGCCTAAGCCTAAGCCTAAGCGTATGGATGAGCCTATTCCTAAGCTAAGCCTAAGCCTAAGCGTATGGACGAGCATATTGCTAAGCCTAAGCCTAAGCCTAAGCATATGGATGAGCCTATTCCTAAGCATAAGCCTAAGGCTAAGCAAAAAAATTAGTCTAAAGCTTAAACTGACTCTATTATAACCTCTTCGGAAAACGATCCGGCCTGTTCTATACCTCGGGCCCTTTCGGTTTCCATCCATAAAATCTATGTAACCATACTTGAAGTCAAGCGATACTGTTTAAATTTTGCACTTATTTCTCCTAAATTCAGCGTATAAAAGCCGACAATTGCAATAGTGAAGCTCGTTAAAACAGATTGCAATCCGCAGTATATATACAACTGTTTCTAGTGTTCGAATATATATCCACTATATATATATCTTAATTCATTATCTATTGTAACAATTCATGCGTACTGCAATAAATTACTTAGCTAAATTGCGCAATTTTAACCTTGTGGCGGTATTAATTGGTTAATTTAAGCAGATGTTCATGAAAAGTTCAAAATAATTTCTTGTATTCAGGTGATATTTATTCCGCGCACGAATATTCTATGTTGAATACGTTTATGACTTGTAATACTACACTGCAAAAACAGGTGAGTCAAATTGACTCTCTCCGAAATAGGCTCTACGGGACTTCACAAACTGAAGTCCAATTCGACTCCGCCAGAGTCAAACGTGCGACTAAGTGAGTCGAAGACTGTTTTGATTACATTTCGCTTAGATCACAACAGCTGTAACAATCTAAATAGCGGTGGCAACACAAATAATTGGAAAATGACGGTCCTCTTTTCCAAATTCACTTTTCTCGTCCGGTTCCACCTCTGCTGAGTACACTCTCTCACATTTACATACAGAATTTAGACACAGGTAAGCCAATTTGTAAGCATTTCCCTGAGACTAAGCCCTAGATTTAAATGAAGGAAAAATACGAGCCACATTTATAGTCCTTAGACATACTATGAACAAACTAAAACTATAGTATAGTGATAAACTTAAAGGCATTTATTATTAACCTCCCCAAGGTTATGCCGAAGTTTAAGTCTCCAAATTTCTACATTCCCCTGTTTGCCAATCGAACAGTGGACAGACACGTACAGTGCAAAAACTGGTGAGTCAAATCAAGAGTGGATGATCAGTCTTTATAACAAGAGTGTGCAACTGAGTACATTCTGTGTATTAGACAATGCACCCGGCACGCGTTGCGTTTTTGGCCTACTCCCCTTGTTTAGGGGGTCTGTATGCAATTTTATATCGTAGTAATGCTAGAAGCAAATTGTACCCCTCCCCCTTGTTTAAAGAGGGGGTAGGTGCACTGAAGCATACTGTTAATCTCTTGCTTAAACCCCCCTGATTGAGGGGGGTCGAACAAAAATGCAACGCGTGCTGGTACATTCTTTAATACACAGAATGCACCCAGTTGCACACTCTTGTTAGAGTGATCATCCACTCTTGGTCAAATTGACTCATCATTTTTTGCAGTGTATAACGAACATGGACCCTTAGTGCTTCTTTGTTAGCATTTGAATTTTTTGTGCTTAAAATATCGATTGATTGTACAGATGCAAGATTTAGCTTACAAACTGCTACAATATGGTTTCTGCTCAGCGGTATAAGCTTTGGTAGTCAAATTAATGGAGATTGCAATTAAATTACAATGCAAAGTTGGCTCTAAGCAGCGTTGAATGGTACATAATTTGTTCAACTTTTTGACAAAAATTTCTCGGGTCCCACGGCGGAGCCCTTGAAACCGTAAAAATAGAATTTTACTAAAATTCAGGTCTGGAATGATCAGCGGAGGTCATGAGAAGCTCAAATATGCAAAAATTTTCAAAATCCAAACATTTTTCGGCAACCGACGACTGGGGGGGGGATAACCGAAACGACCCCGTATACGAATACGCTGCGAAACCACGTGAGCTGGACAGCGTCTCTCACTTCTCAACAGAGACGTGCAAGCGTGCCATCATGTACTCTCTCTCTCTCCCTGTACGCAAAACTGCAACAAAAATATTAAACATTTTAAAACTGAAGGACACGAAGCTATTGCTAAAATGCAAAAGCGGTGATGCATACAACACACAGGTTTGTTTCAATCGCACCAAAATTGCAACTAAAATTGCTACTGTATAACGCGATGCTCTCGCGCTCTTTCGTCTTTCAGAAGCTCAACGTTATAGTACTTCATTCTAACTTTTGTCTACGACGAAACATAACTTAAACTATAACAAAAACTACACAAACGTGCATGATATATACACAGGCAATAGCAACAACAGCCGTTGAAACCGCTAAGAGTTGCTTGAAATTGCTCAGACACGCGCCTGACCCCTCTAGTAAAATTTTTTCAGCCCTAGAAACAGGTTTAGTCTCAGTTGTATGTCGTTTGAATTTTCCACAAATTTCCAAAAATTATTTTACCCCCCCATGAAACGTATAACAGGCTACAGGTCTGATAAAAGAATGAGGATTGATAAAATGCTTATATCTCAGCAGTCTCGCTGAAATTATACTCAACATTTGCTTGTAAAATTTTGCTAAATTCATTTCTAAAATTTTGTATTGGTCTTAAACATGAGAAACGCAAGAGGAATGTTAATAGGCTTGAATGCACAGTGCAGTGCGCACGCATACAGCAATCGTTTGAAATTATTATCAGATTTGGTGTGAAATGGCTTAAAATTTATCAGTTTTACAGTATATTCTAAGCACATATAAAATATAAATCAATTGATTGTATACACTTAATAGCTGACCTGCTATAACTGTATTTCGAGTCGACAGTAGAATCTTTCTCATGTTTTGTGCAGATCTCGCTGAAAACGTTCAAGTCAGCTCTGGCCCGTTGCCATGGGGGGTCAGGGGGACTCACCCCCCTGAAAGAATTTTGGCCTTCATAGATTTTCAACCTTGCTTGTAAATCATTGAAAACCTTTAAATGCCCCTTCTGAAAATTTTTTACCCCCTATTAAGGTGAGCTGGCTACGGGCCTGGAGTGAGATACGAGTGCGGAGACAGAACTATTTGAAAAAAACTCGCGAGCAAAGCGACCGAGAAGCCAAACACCATTCTAGTGTTAACCGTTTTTTGACCGTTGTTGAAGGGCCTAAGCTAAGGTGCTCCTTTCGATTCGTCAACGGCTCAAGTGCACGCGCTTCCCTACGGGGGGCATTGGGGAGGCCGTGCCCCCCACATATTGCTGGTGCCCCCAAATTGACTCGGTCGGAAAGTAAGCAATCTTGAGTTGCAATTGCAGGAACGCCCCAAACAATTTTCTGCGGATGCTTCTGTTCAAGTCAAACTTAGAATGTTTTATTTCAAGTTTACTGTGCCGAGGTAAGAAAATAAATCTAAGAAAAAACAGGTGGTATATTTAAGAAAACCCTTGTTGAGTCCGTCAACAGTGGTGCATACAGGATTTTTCGATGGGAAAGGTCACTTTTTCTGTTTTGAAATATTACAGTAGTAAAATATCGCTTTTTTAGCAATGTGACAATTTAAATTGACCAGTTGCTCCGAAGGCACAATATATATATGTATATATAACCCTTAAATAATTAAAAAACAGCTGCTGAAAGACAACTGATAAACCTTGTAAAGTCCAAAATAGCATAATAGTATCGAATTTCAAAAATTTACCATTGCTAACAGATATAAGCTGATATGATTAATGGCTAACTAGTATTGAAGTGGACGGCAGTTGAAGAAACGCGCGTTTCAACTGTAATATTCTCACGCTGTTTTATTTGGCTTTTAAATACAATACACCGTCATACAGTAAAACACAATTGAATAATTAATATTTATAGCGTCAGTTAAGCTAAACACAAATAGAGATAACAATCTCATTAATAAGCATTTTTAGTCGGACTTTTATTAAGCATGAAACTGAATGGTAGCAAGGACGTAGCCGGAGAAGTGCGGGGTTAGGGATTCAAGACCTCCGATGTGTTTATTGTTCAGGATTATTATGGAATATTTCTGTGTTGGTAAGAACGCCAAATTTGAAAAATCTTGTTAAGCCTATCAATGTTTCTGTGATTTAGCAATGTTCCTGTTCATACAGTCGGGCCTGTAACCAAAAAGAGGGTCCAGGAGAGCTAAGCCCCCCTGAAAAAATTTTGCCCCCCCCCCTAGAAAATTTATAATTTTGCTTGCAAGTCATTAAAAGCCCTTGAATGATGCTCCTGAAAAATTTTTCAACCCCCCTTGCAAGGTGCTACGGGCCTATATACAGTAATAAACACAAAATCCAAATTATAGTTGATTGTTTTGTTGAAATCGAGTGCGTGCCAGCAAGCGGCATGGGGAACGGACGCAGAAGGCGTGGTGTCGTCGTAAGAATTGATAACAGTTGCTGAGTTTATTCAAAAATATACCCAGTATACATATAATAGCTGTTCGCTTTTCTAGACAACCCTTCGGAGGCTTAGACTGAGCTTTAGTATTAGGTTTCGAAAACGGTTTTATCTTAGCCTAAATCTCAGCGCCGCCTTAAAGAGTGAGCCAGCGCGCCCGGGTCCTGGGCTTTCCACCAAAATAGGCCTCCAACCACCCGAAAACCGACGACACATTTCAATGAATAACAAGTCATCAAAACCACGGCCCATGTTACTTTTAGGGCCGTCTCGGTTTCTGGTGGGTCTGTAAAAGAGTAAGCTTCACATTCTAGACTACATTTTTTGTTTGGCTTAAGCTTAGGCTTAGGCTTAGAAATATGCTTTTGCAACGCTTAGGCTTAGGCTTAGGAATACGCTTAATCTACTGTTATGGCCGCAAAAGTAACATTGGCCAAAACCACTACGGAAATGTTGGGAGTTCTGATTGTGTATTCTGGGTCCGGTTATAAATTTCCATAAATATTAACCCGTACACAGCTATACCAGTGTTATTATGGATCGAACTGTTGTCTGCTAGTGATAATGTTCATTGTTTACTTGTTATAGCATATAGTCCCAGGGCTTCCTACCAGCTTAATCCGGTCCTGCCTAAAGTAAAGCTAATCTCTGTGCTTAGGCCTAAACCTAAGCTCTAATCTTCATAAACACAGGTTGTAGAGTACAAAAGCTGTTTTAAGTATAGTATGCTTTTAGACAGCTGAAACTTCCACTCAATAGCAACACAAATTAAATTTTTAGTCTCTTCGCTAAGCGCAAAAAATGTATACTTGCAGCTTTTCCAAAAAACGGCTTTGTCACTAAATTTAAAGCAAAAATATATATCGATAGGCGGTAAAAGCTTTTCAGTTGTATTGCTATGAGTTTATACACCCACCATCAGTACAACATGTACCAAGCATGCAACAATATTGCTTTATAGTATTTTAAAGTGCACTATGCTTTTGTTATACTTTCCAAATAACAGCAATGCTAACTGCAGTTGCAGATAGATATGTATGACTACACAAGCGCAACTTTTTGCTACCATACACCAGTCCAAGCTGTCTGCTCTAATCCGATTGCTAACTCAGTTTCAAACTATAACAATTGCGGCCCATGTTACTTTAACGGGGCGTCCGCGTTTCTGGTGGGCCTACAAAAAAGTAGTTTTAGATTCTAGATTACATTGTTTTGCTTAGACGCAGGCTTTGGCTTAGGAACACATTTTTGCAACGCTTAGGCTTAGGCTTAGGCTTAGGAATATATACGCTTAATCTACTGATACGCCCCTTGAAGTAACATTGGCCACAATTGCAGTTTTTTTGTTCGGAAAACGCTGCTAAAATCTCGTAGCAAAAGTTTTCAAAATGACAGAGGCAAACAGGAAATTTTGCAATGTGCTTTAACGAAAAACGTTTACAACTACTCGCTAAAATCCTATGCATGCACTACACATTATATATAGCTCACCAATGAGACTATATAGCAGCATTCATCCTGAGCTTTCAGCTCACGCTATCGGTATAGCGGCGTATGAAACAGGAAGGCCGAGACTATAATGGTTTATTTCAACTAAAATTACAAACTTAAATGTTAAACATATATATATTTGCTAGTTTTTGAGTATAAAATGTTTTGTGATAAAATTTGAGCTAAAATGTAACTTAAGCGTTACAACATATACGGCGGTGGTTTGTGCTATTTGAAACAGACGCCACTGCACTTTTACGCTTCCGTCCCAAGCGGACAAATCCTTTGGGTTGCGTTATACTTTCATCAACTGGTTGCCGGCGTGGGGAGCCACATGCCGCCGTGAGCCGGTGTGCGACAGCGTGCGGTATTTTTTAACAAAACGTTTTACAGCGCCGCGTGCCGGTGCCCGGTAAAATGATTACCGTGCCGCGTGCCGGCGTCCGGCAGCATGAGCCGGCGCGCGGCCAAAAACAGTTGAAAAAAGTCTACATTAATAAGCGTAACTTGCTGTGTTAACCCACTCGTAGTATGAGCATTTTGACGTTCGGGTTTCCCTGGATTATCTAAGCATGTGATAAACCTAAGCAAAAAATAGTCTAAAACTTATGTTTAATAGTACTATATTGCAGTCCCGCAGAAAAACGTTCCTCCCACAGTTCTTTACATACGTCATTCTATCGATGAAAATGTATAAAGTATTTTTCTTCTGTGTTGGAATCAAAAAAACAACTCACATTTTTCGCTCGTTTGCGTTAAAAATTTTTAGCAAAACCCTGTTTACAGCGATCACCGCCCGTGGTGAATCCAGAAATTTCGGTCAAGTGAGACCACGCGATACCAGCATAAAGAAAGCTCGCGATTGAAACGAACGAGAAACTAAACGCAAGTTTAGTATTAAATCTTAGCGCTAACTTGTCGTTTTGATCCATGTTTAGCGGCCGAATCTTGGGTGGCCCGTGGCCTTTAAATCCGGCCACTGATTACTGCCAGTTAACGGGAATAATTTCTAGAAGCCACAAAAAACCATAAAAAATTAAATAATAATTATTGCGAGCAGAGTAAAATTCAGCTTTTAAATTAAAATTTAACAAATTATACACACAACCAATTACCCTGTAAATAGCGATATGATTAGTCCGTCAAGGATTTCATGACAAGCGCAATCTGTTAACGCATAAATACCATAACGGATGTAGCATTAATATTTTTGTTATTAAAAACAACAACAACAACAATAACAACAACAAAGACAACAAAAAACTGCTTTCAGTATCCCGAGTTTTTTTTCGATCAACTCGTGTCCATTTCCATATGCTCAACCTTTTACCAAGGACATTCGTGTTTACCTTCTATCAACTGAACACATGACAGCTTGCCAGATTCAACTTTCGTAAAATAACAAATTAATGAGCTTCGCTATTTAGTTTGATAAACAAAACGCTTATTGGCTGATTAAAATTGACTCAGGTTAGCTCAGTTGGACTGGTGATAAAAATTCGACAGTGGCATTTTGAGCTAACAGACTCACCAGTCACAAGTTTAGCAGAATACTTTACATGACGCAATACTTTTTTTATTTTGTTGACTGGCTATAACTTCAACCAACCCTCAGGGCATTTTTCCGAGTACGTCTGGTAGCCAGTCCACCCCTACAGGTTCGGTTAATAGCAAATAATTTAAACAAAAAAAATTTAAAAAAAAATTCAGCATTTTCCGCTTTTATTTCTAAAATAGCACAAAAATTGCAATAGCGCTAAAGCAACACGTGAACGCAACGCAACGCAACGCATACGCTAGATTACACTGCAAAAATTGCTTTATTTTAAATAAAACCGATGTGTGTATGAAATATCCTTGAATGAGTCCCTTGTGACCTTAATGCAGCATTGCTTGTGTGCAAAATTTTGGCTTTCAAAATTTGGTATGAACGTTACAAGGATGCGACCAAATAACAAGTCAATATCATGACAGTAGGCTAAGACTAAACACAAAATTACGAAATAATATACAGGTATACACATAGAGAAACAGAAATACTTAAGCCTAAGCTTTAGGGTTGCGCTATAGTTTACAGAAGTGCCGCGCGTCGGCGCCCAGAGGCGCGCGGCTGGTATAGCGCAACACTAAGTCTAAAGCACTGTAGAAACCTTTACCTAAGCCTAAGTCTGAGCCAAAGCGTAATGTTTAACCTTAAATGCAGGGGAAAAGTGTTCAAAGCCTCATATAGATTCAAGTATTAAGCGAAAGATAAAAGTATCCGGTTATGGTTGTACACTTTACTTCGAACAGGCCTAAACCTAAGTCTAAACGTTGAACCAAAGTTCACAATAAATCCTGATCTTTAAGCCAAGTGATAGCAAAATGTGAAAATTTTTCACGTGGAGTAAGCGCACAGAGTTCGAAATTATCCTACTTGTAAACTTTAAGCTTGTTTTCATTAATACTCTAAACATCCAGCTGCACCCTATTTCAAAAACCAGCTGGTGAGGCACAAATACGAGCAGAAAGTTTCTTCTGAGAAATTGTTTCATACTTTATTTTGTTCACAAAATTTTAAAATTTTATTTTCTAAAATATTTTTCCGAGACACTTGTTTTCTCAATTATATTGTTTCTCAATATCGACTGAATATAATTGTTATGTACATAACTTAAATTTTGTTAGCAGGATTGATAGAATAATTTCTGGATCCGGCCAATGTAAAGAACAGGGGCGGAACAGTATTATAAGCATATTCCTAAGCCTAAGCATAAGCCTAAGCCATGCAAAAATATTAGCCTATAGCCTAAGCTTCCTCTTTTCTAGGCCCACAAAAAACGCTCCGCCACTGTTCTTTACATGGGCACTGGCTTCTAAAGGTAAACAAAGTTACTTGAGTTTCGGTGTGGTCACCCGAGCGGAAGTTTTGCGCACGCCCGTAGTTTAAAACGGCACATATATACAATTCACTCTCTAGAAACCAATGTCAACTAATAAACGCACCCTCACAGGAATTCGTAATTAAAAATTATGAACACCACAGAATATCAATTGTGTTCATAAACAAATCAATTTTAAATGGTATCGTGTAAAGACTTTTGTTTGCGCAATTTGCATATTAAACGTGACGAAACTCTAACTTAAACAGCCAAAACTGTTTTACTTAAATTTTCGATCTGGTCAATTTTATGGCAAAAATTACTGTCATCAATCAATTTTTGCAGCACAAATGTATATATAACACGAGTTGCTAGAATTTTATTAATTTTGTCAAATACGTAGTATATATTCTTATATTCTAAAAAGTTTCTGCATTCTTGTTACTTTTTAAAAATAATTAATGTATTTAATTGCGAATTATAATAATAAATCCATGAATTTATTAGTAATTTAAGTAATATAACTTAAAATGACCTTGGTTGCAGATACATTACTTAAGTCAACCTCTGACTTTAAGTCAAGATGTAAGTTGGAAGACTGACTTCGATTTCAAGGTCTAAGGGTATTGATCAACACAGATTAAGCAATGGCATTTTGTTATTTCATTTGAAAAATCAGAATAAGAAGTTTCAAAACTGGTTCACGTTTCGTGACAATATCGAGTAAACTCAATCGAAATTCCGGTTTCTGTCAGATCTGAACTTAAAGTCTTGTCTCTGCAACTAAGCCATAATTAAGTTTTATCTTTGTAGGCACACGAGTCAGCTGAAAACAGTGAAACTATATAAAACATCATAAAAATATATTATGGCAGTTGAGTTGTGTTGGCAATGATCATAACAAATTTTGAATAACATGAACCAATATTTGGCCTAAATGATTTGCAAAATAAACCCGACCAATAAGCAAACTAAGTTCCTCCAACTATTGTTCTGCCTCGACGAGATGTTTAACTCAAACAAGACAAGCTTAATGCTTGGATCGATTTTACGACGCTCAGCTTACAATAAGGGTTACTGTACAAGGGTGCTATTTTCCTTTGACTAGCTAAATAGCTTACTGTATCACAGCTTTGAATAAAAGGTATCAAACAGAACAAACCAGACAAACGGATTACCTGCGGGTATGATTTGTTGCCCCTGTAATAAGCTATCGCAATCGCGGCCCATGAATAGATAAATGCCGGACCCTTTTCCGCTGGATAAAATAGAGTAAGCTTAACCTTAGGAATATGCTTATACAACTGTTACGGCCCTGTTCTTTACATCGGCTTTAATTGCAAAATATTATAAAGAGTTAAGAACGCACAGAAACGACAATAAATCACAGTTGAAAGCACGTTTATACTGCATGATAAACATATTATTTCTTGTGCACGCTATCAATTATACACCTTATTGCTTGCAAACACAAGCAGTTTTATGCATGCAATTGTACTTAAAATTGCAATAACTTCATAGTATTGCAACCCACGTATGATGATAAAGTTTTCCGGCCTTCTCTAATAAAACCTGTCTCGCAGGCCCTGTTATCGAACACAGCATGAAATATGCGTGCTTAACATTGGTAACTTTTTTTATTATAAACTTTCAACGTTAAATATATATACATTAATACATACATGTGTGCATACATACACAAACATATATTATATATTACATATATAAATATATATACATTGATGCATATATGCACAAACATATATATTATATAACATATATAAATATGTATATATATACATTGATGCTTACATGCACAAACATATATATTATATATATACATATATGTATATATGTATGTATGTATGTATGTATTTATGTACATAAAGTTGTTTCATTAATGGTCGGTGGTTCTCTTGAGCTTTTTCGCTTTGATAAGTTTGTTTAAACAAACATTTTGTTCAATAAGAAATCGTGAGCTGCTCCTTGATAAATATCGTGTGTCGCTATAAAAGATGCTTTCAAACTTGGTTATAAATTCACACTCTTTTTTTATAAAAGCGTCACCGAAGAACACAACATAAACACTTTTCTAAATGTGTAAAAGCGTGAAATAATCTACATTTTAAGCATCGTTCATGATGAAATATCGAAAAAAAGTATATGAAAGACACGAGCAATAAACTATAACAACAGATTAAAGCGACGGCATGTTCGGCAACGCTGTTACGGTCTTTAGCCGGACCGTAGACAGAGGGTGGCCAAGAGGGCTCAGTCCCAGCTCGAAAGAACGCTGCACACCCTTGGAAAATTTTCAACCTTGATTGTAAGTCATCGAAAACCCATGTAGGCCGCAACTTAAAAATAATGGCCCATGTAAACATCAAGAACGGAACGTTTTTTGTGGAACTGCAATAGAGTAAGCTTATGCTTTAGACAATTTTTTTGCTTGGCTTAGGCTTAGGCTTAGCCTTAGGAATATGCTCATTCTTACACTTAGGCTTAGGCTTAGGCTTAGGCTTAGGAGTATGCTTATAAAATACTGTTTCGCCCCTGTTCATTATATTGGCCAAAATGTTTAGCCAATCACCAAACAAGATGAGCTAGCTACGGGCGTGCTGACATGTGAAAATTGCTAAAAATAAACGAATTATATTTGTGAATTGTGAAATTAGCATGCAAACAGTTCGGTTTCAATCAGAACAATGAAACTGATATCATTAACCTGCACCTAAACTTTAGAAAACAACGTCAACTACAGTTCAGTGTTTACCCGTTGTATGCATAAAAATTAATATTTATTAAAATAGTGGCGAATTCAGTAAACGTCGGATTTTTTACACCCCCCAATTTAATAGTTTAAATCGCATTTTTAGCAAATTTTTTGATATTTTAAGAATAACCAATTTTGTTCAACGCCCAACATTTTTTAATTTTAGTGGTAAAATTTGCCATATTTTTTTCTTGATTTAGAGTGAAAACACATTATGAGCTTTTTGATGAATCGAATTGCGTCGTAAAATTCCCAACACGGTTTCTTATCTTTTGCCGTGGATTTACCAAGGCATTAAAACATTGGCCCGTGTTACTTTTAGGGCCGTCCCGGGTTCTGGTGGGTCTGTAAAAGTGTAGGATTACATTCTAGACTGCATTTTTGCTTAGGCGTAGGCTTAGGCTTAGGAATACACTTAATCTGCTGTCACGGCCCTAAAAGTAACATTGGCCAAAACATTAATGCAACGCCGTGTGCTTTTAGCAATTTCGTAGACTGCATTAAAAGTAAAAAAAGTACCAGCTCGCGCAGTGTTGTTACCCTATCGACTCACTTTTTCTCAACAGTAGTACAAGCATATCCGTAAGCCTCAGCGTAAGGATAAGCCTATAAGCTTAAGCGAAAAAATAGTCTAAAGCTTAAGCTTACTCTATTGTGTGGTCCGACGAAAAATGGTTCGTCTCTGATCTATACATGGATGAATAAGTATGACAAGAAAATTTTAAAATTGTATAATGTTGCAATTTGTCTACAATTCTGCAACTTCGCTTCCATGACTTAGGGATTGGACCAAAATTGTGTTCGTTACAACTGGTCTCTGGCTATTTCAATGTCGCAATTTGTGAATCGCAGCTGCGCTCAAACTTATTTGCTAACTACTGACAAGTGCAACATACATTTGAGAATATTCCGAGAGTTTACACCAATAATTGCATATTGCATTTGCTATGCAACCAAGCATCCATAAGTTTCACCTAAATTAAACAATAAATGCTCGCTTATGAAAAAAAACGTAGAAATATAGAGAAAAACATAGTTTTAACCCGTTTGTATATATTTAAAAAAGTAAACATTCAAATATAAATATAATATTTCAATCTGTAAGAATCATACGGTGTGCTACTCATAAGTGGAGTACATTGAACGTGTGTTAATGTGTGCATGGGTTACCTGCTCTGCTCATTCACACTTAATATTTTAATATGAAATTGAACAAAATCACAGTTTGCTGATCTCAGTCTGAACGACAGATACAACGTGTCTATTTTTCTTAAAATGCAAACATAAATCGGAAGGAAAAAATTATTGCATTCATATGTTTGTAACAAAACGCAAACATTTGCACACACACACTCTCGAACCACAGAGCTGAAATCCAAGTTTACAGTACAACATTAATGTTCAGTTTACACTAAAATTTAGAATCATGAGTTAGTGTTCAAATGTGTAGCCAGATGATCATTTCAGGAGCGGATAACCTACGTCTATTTGGTTTTTCGGCGACCGTGGACCTGTATAATGCTATTCTACAGCCGGTAAAAGTGTCTTTTTTGAGTGTTTACAAAAATTTTGGGGGTTCGGGGAGGATATTATATCCCGACTATCCCCTGTCTTGCGTACGCGTCAGACTCCGTTGTTGCACAAAAGCAAAATAGTTGTATATACTTAATGCGTACAGTAGCAACGCAGTTTGTGAACGCAATTAAGTTTTCTTGCAAAATTGTAATTTTCTGCAAACAAAAGCAGTACAATTTGTGCGTTGTGCGTGTGCACTTTTATATGCATGCAGCTATGACCTACGCAGTCACAAATTAGCATTTGATGCAATCCGTAAGTGTTTTGGAGATTTGAGTAAATTGACAACTTTTTGTCAAATCTGAACACTTTATTAGCCATGATTTGATGCGATTTCAAAGCTGTGTTCACACGTGCATATTTTTCGGTCAAACAAATTTAGCTTTCTTCATTCCAATTATATATACCTAATGTAAGATCAACTCAACTTTTTAATTAACGCGCTGTAATTTTAACGTTAAATTGTAATTCAGCTTGATAAAAGTAGTAATAATTGAAATTAATCCAAATTGCTAACATCAGAAGTGGATGATATTTAACAAGATTGTGCAACTACTTGACCTATACGTAGTCGGTCCAGTAGCGAAGTGCGAGCCTGGGGGAGTCTAGCCCCCCCTGGAAAAAAACTTGGCCCAAACGAAACGCACTAAACAGATGAATTTTGAAAAATTATGCACAAATTTTACTACCGAAATTGCCGGAACCTTCGACAAAAATTGCACCGGAGCCGAAGGCCGATTTCCTGCCGGAACCGTAACCTTAGGCAGACCTCCGGTTGCACCCTGCACAAGTTGTACCTCCGGACAGCTTGGACAAAAACGCAATGTGCGCTGGGTACACACTTTTGTACACAGGAGGATGGTCGCACAGTCTTGTAAAAAGAGTTATCGTCGACTCTTGCTAATATTTAAAGTTTACTAATTTAAAAAACTGCCCCTTTCGTGGCTTAACACAACTAGTTTTGTCAAAATTTACTAAATTGCTGTTCGATAAATCTTCGGTATATATACATACATATTCTACGAAATCCTAAAGATATATTTCATCTAAATCTTAAAACCAGTCCTACGGACTCCCTTCCAGAACAGTTTTCGAAATATTCCGACATGATTCGTGCAACTTTGCAATTGCCCTAATTCTTGCGAAACGAAGAGAAAACGTGCCCTTAAAACATGAATATTAACGGCAAATCATGCAAGTAAAAAATTGTTTCTTTTGTTGCTATGCAAAGTACAATTGAATTAATCTTAAAAGTCGCACAATGACATAAACGTGCAATCAGCAAGTTTACACGAAATTATTTACTTAAAAGCGTGAACATCTTAATGAAACAAGCTTAACAAAATTAAATTATAAATGAAAGATAGAAACTTAAAATTTGCATTTATTCGTAGAAAATTCATAAATGAAAATTGCTTAATTCGCAGCAACTAAGCAGTCGTTGTAGCTTATCGTAAAATTGAACGAAATATGTATAGAATGTACCTTACCAGATTATACAAATTACCTTAGGTTACATAACCAAAAAAAAATCATTCTTACGTTTAAGAAGCAGTATTTTTACATCACAAAATGATTTCGATAAAAAACGACCAAATTTTTGATAAATCTAAACATTCGATATGACGTTACGCACAAAATGATGCATATATTTGATATTGCACCCAAGTATAACACCAGCAAATCATATACAACCATATTATTTAAGGCGAGAGTTGATTTAAATTTGCTCATGACTGTAAACAGTTTCGCTACTGTATGCGTGTTTGGTCGGTATTAAAGCACCAAGTTCAAATTACGCCACAACGAAAAAGTTGTTGTTGTTGTTGTTATTAACTAATTTTTATCTGAGCACAACAACTCTTGCAAAGTTTAATTCATAGCACAAACTTTTGTGTTTTGAATGCAACTAAACTGCAAACAAAATCAAATTTATGATCTGGAGCAGTGCATGCAACTGTATATAGTAGCAATTTTGTTGTTGTTTTTGTTGCCTTTTATGTGTTTTCAATTCAATATATACATATGTATATATATCGCTATGAACAAGTCGAAATCACCACCAATACATGCATTTGGTCATTCTATTTCGAAGCTTCACGGTTACACCCACATCTGAACAAGACCAAGATTCTGAGATGGGTATTTGGACGAACAGAAGCCACAGTAACCAACTTTGGATAGGTTTTCACACAAGCGAGTCAATTTAAAATATCGTCACGTTTAAAATTTCACATTTGTACCTGTTTGGATGTTCTGCTGCATAAAGATGCCTGCCCTACGTTCAAATTTTAAGTTATTTCTTCAGTAGCGTTTTACCAAGTCTTGATAACATTTTTGCAATACTTCAAAGTTGAAGATTTGTGTTTAAAGCTTTCTATTTGATGTTTTCGTTCTGTTTTTAGCGTATAAGAACAAAGCCTAAACGATACGAGTTGATATGTTTTCGTAGTTTTCATTTATGAACAAATTGAAACATGTTGAATTATTATTATTATTATTATTATTGTTATTATTAATAATATTAATATTATGCCGTTTGCTTCATCATTCGTTTCAAGTTAAAGTGCTATTATAACATGATCTTCGGTTCACTGGTTCAAAAGTGACAAGGTCTATCCCAACTGTTGATAGTGCTTAATGCAGCTATGAACTGGTTTGGCCAAAATCATAAGTTATTGATCAGCTATTCCCAAAACAAAACAATCACCTGATGAAGAACTAATTTTGTGCCCTTATGACTTTGAATTTTTTGTAGGTTGTGCATATTCTGTAATTTTCGCCACCAGCAATTATTGTAAGTATTACTGCACATAACCTCAACAACGATTTGTGAGACAGTTTTCAGCCGCTGCAAACACATATACAAATCGCTATTTGAACTGCTTGTGTGTTCATCTTTGTGCAATTTTTGCGTAAAAAATTAATGATCTCTATGTAACAGCTCATACAAATTCATTATACAAACACATACACATTAATATACAGTTGCGAACAAGTGTGTAGGGTGTGCAAAATCACAGCAAAAGCTGTAATACATATGTATTTGCGAATAGTACTCAAGATTTCGTACGTGCAACCACGACGTCACACAAAGCGCACAGATTGTGAGCAAAAAAAAGTGCAAAAACGCAATTTGCAAAAATGCATGCAAACTGCAAACTTTATGCAACCAAAGCAACAACAGCAACAAAAATCACGTTATATTATCTAAAATAGCGCAGCACACAGTTGCGCATGTACTTGCACGAAATAGAACTCTGAGAACAGCAATAAAGGAAAACGATATATATTGACATACAAGGAACAACACTTCATTTTTTGGGTTGAAGTAAAATAGCAAACAGAGCAAAAAAAACACAAACGAAGAAAGAAACAGACACAGCTGTGCAATTAAAAGCAACAAAGAAACGCACCAAAATGCATTAAAAATACAACGGTAGTTTATTTATAAAACACAAAATGCGTGAAGTTTGCTAGAATTTTTTGCAATATATATGAATGACCTGACCTAAATATAAAATGATGCAAAGATTTTGTGCAGATATTTCCAAGCGTTGCACTTCGAAACAAAACCTAAAGCCGTAATCACACGTGCAAGTGTTTGCTGCGAGAACTTGCATGTGCAACTTGCATGTGCAAGTTTGGACACAAAGCAGCTTTGAAGTTCGTGCAGCTGCACATTATTCACTGGAATTCATGCTATTGAATTTAATTCGCACCTGTGAACGCAGTGCAGGTCGGTTGAATTTTGTGCACATGCAGTTTGATTGGTCAATCAGAATGTTCCTTTGTTCCTTGGAAAATACTTGCAGCTGCAACTATTTCGTGCATGTTCAAACTGCGAGTTCTCGCTGCAAAAATTTGCACGTGTAAATGGGTTTTAACGTTGTAGCAAAGTTTAAATACTAATTTTTGTTTACAAAATTATATACATATAACATTGACAGCTAAATAATTAAATAATAAACATAATGGCCACGACTAAATTAATATATTCACAAGTCAGATTAGCAACGCCAACATATGTAAACATGACCAGGATGCAAGCTTGTGAAACATGCTTGTCCATGTGTATACACAATATGTGCGGTGCGCATTGTCTGTTATGCTTGCTTTCAGCATAACTCATATAGTCGACGACAGAAGCAGTTGGCGGGCGTCTGTCTATGATCCGTACGTCTCTAGTACGATCCTCAATTTGCAGGCCCGCCTTTCCAGCTGCTCAGTTAAAATGTCTGAAGTCCGGTCCATACATAGAATGACACGGCACATCTGGATTCCAAATAATTAAACTGGCAAAATTTTGTTTCCAGTTGGAGTAATGCTTAGTTTAATCTTAGCAGACAGGTCCCAGACGGGCCCGTAGCCAAGCGGGGGCTAGGGGGGCTGCGCTGCCCTGAAAACTTTTTGGCCCCTCTAGAAGATGTTTAACTTTGCTTGTAACTCATTGAAAACCTTTAAATGCCCCTCCTGAAAATTTTTTAGCCCCCCCCCCATAGCAAGGTGGGATGGCTACGGGTCTGGTCTCAAAGCTTCAAAGTAATGCAAAATTGCAACAGAACAACTACATAGCTAATGTAACTTTCGCATGGTAAAGACTGTATCTACTGTCCACAATATTGTGCTCTTCCTTTCACACATTCAGACTGTCAATGAGTCCTGTTATTAACAGGCCGCTAAAAATACGTCACAAAACGTCAGTGCCGGAGCAGACTAGGGTGGGTGCTCTCCCCAAACTTCCGGATGGGGGCCCCCAACTTTCGAGCGAAGCGAGCGAGAAGCCAGACGCATTTTATAACTTCAGCGGTTTTTGTTTCAATCGGTTAGGGTGGGGACCCCTTTAGAGGTGAGGACCCCCCAAAGTGGGGTATGGGGGGTGGCTGCACCGGCCCTGCAAAACATGACCGTATTTTTGCCAAAAATATCTATGAGACTAAACCACTTGTTTTATATTTTCGTTGTAGACAGTATAGCCCTATGAAGCAAAAAAACAGTTGCAAGAAAAAATAGTCCGGCAAACAACAGTCTAGTTGCCGTGACAGATGCAAGGGCGTCTATACAGGCATCGGTCTTCCCAACAGAAATCAAAACCAAAATATTAGGATTTAGCACAAAAATTGCATTTGGTTTCTCGCTTGCTCGCGAGTGTTGATCGTTATTACACGCGTGTCCACTGTAAAAATTCCTGGCTCTGCCGCTAACTCAGTAGCCTTCTGACAGTCATGGGCCAAAAATCACAAGTATAAAAATACAAAAACGAATACGAACATGGGTTATCAATTTTATACAGTGAAAAAAAATAATTAAAAAGCCAAATCGCAGTTTGGTCTTTGCTCAGCAAATATCACATATTTGCGTACAGCATGCAATAATTGCAATAACAAGCAAACAAACAGCGCAACATAAAGAGTATTCTCACACCGAAAACTTTGTATTTTGAAGAAAACTGCGACAAAAAAAATCAGGCCAAACGCTTTAAAAACTAGAGAGCGGAGCAGAAACACAGAATGCAGTTTAAAACAACAGACAGCTCCAGCGCCAACGAGTAGAGTCTTTTAATAGTCAGAGCGTTCAGCACGGAGACGTTTTAAGAGCGTTCGATAGCGCTCACGGATGCAATGGGCATTCACGCCTTGTAGCTCACGCGTCAGGAATCGAAATCAAAAATTTTGCGTATTCAGATTTAGTACTAAAATTGCGTTTGATTTCTTGCTCGTTTCGTTCATAAGCTTTTCTTCAGTGTTATAATATCGCGGGACCCCCTGTTCAAAATTTTATGAATCCCGTTACTGTCAACGAGCAATGTATAACACGAAAACAGACGAGAGAAATAAAAATTATGTTCTTTATGTATATATTGCATGCATTGTACACAGAACTAAAACACGATGCAATACTTGTAATCGCACTTGGTGAGATCTGCAATTTCACACCGCTATAGATTTTGCTGAAACCTATCGATAGAGCAAAAATTAATGCGCGCTGTGCAGTTTATGCAAACACACTTTTGTCTTGAAAAATTGTATTTTCTGCAAGCAAATTAGAGTTTATTTGGCAATCTCATTGATACTTGACGCTCTCACAAAGGAACAACTCACAGCGCACCATTTATACGCGCACCTGTTTACGAGCAATAAAACAAGCTTGTAAAACGTCATAATTGTCGCCGGTAAATTTCTTACTTATTTTAAGAGTTTTTTTACTAATTTCGAAATAAATGTAATCTAAAATTCTACAATCAAGATTTGATGTTTTTGGCTAAATTAAGAGTACAGCTAAAATTGTGTTCATTTCATGAAAATCAAACGGTGTTTCACGTTAACGAATCGTGTCAAAAATAAAATGATATGCTATAAACTGTTTCTGCATTTCAAACAACATCATTCAAAACGATTTTTGTATTAAGTGGAGAAATGCTGAAATGTAATAGCTATCACAGCTAAATGCTACCAAGATAAACACTTTTTAACGTTTGCCAAAACGGTGTTTTCTCGTTTATTAATAAAAACGTTTTTTCAAAATGCGAAAAGCGTTTTACATTTTCAACACTATTCCTTGAGTGCAATTTTGTCTCACTATTTAGCTGAGTGATAACGTTCCTACCATACAATTTTTCGTTCCTCTTACCTTGCAATTTTTGCGTTTCATAACATTTGCCAGCCCGCTTCCCGGTTAGAAATCTTTGGATCCGCCTACGGAAAGTTAGCTACTAACGAATTAGTGTATTAGCATATTTAGTTCAACCTAAATTAGGACTTTTCGCATTGTTTCGCTAGCTATTATTATGGTTATAAACAATTTCGTTTTAGTACTAAACGAATTTGAGTGCAAGAAATTCGAATCAAGTGTTTATAAACATTCAAGTTAGATAAACGAATCGCTAGCTACTTAACTATATAATAAGCATACTACTTAAGCTCACTATGGCCGTTTGGTTGGGAATTATCATTTTCATAAGCGTTTGTGCTCTGCTAACTCTAAGATTTTCAGGCGTAGAAAATTTAACCATAACGTTTAAAAATTGGAACCTTTAAAAATTACTCAGCTAACCGTTAATTAGCATATTACCTGTGGCAATTACAGCATTCAAGTGTTTATATTGTTACAAAAGTTGGTTTTGTCGATGTATAAAGTGTAACTCTATGCGCTGCTGGGTTTTGGACAGGGAATACTTAAATTTATTGCAGAATACTATATTTGTAAATAAGCATGCTACTCGGTAATTAGCATTGTTGTCTTTATTACATTTGAACTTTTATTGTCAGTAAGTGGGTCCGAACTTCGCTCAGTACGTAGTTTACAACAACGACTGGTTTAAATAGGGCATCGTTCAAAAATTACGGGTCGATTTATATACTGAATCTGCTCAAATAGTAATCAGTTTATGCAATGGACAATTTCATAACCGAATGTTTTTGCAAGAAATTTTACTACTACGTTATAAAGCATGGAACTCACTGAAGAAAACGCAACATAATAAAGCTACGCAACTCTACAAACACTATATATATCTGTTCAATTCTGCAAACACGATAACAGTTCTTGCATAATACAATATCGACGTATAAAAATTGCAGCACAAAATCCGTGCAAATGTGCCCAAAAAATCAATATGATCATGAATAATACTTAAAATACCTTCGTAACACATATAAAACTGTTTGGAAACACACAAAATTAAATTTATTTAATTTCCAAGGAGGAATATCGAGGATAAATATAAAAATACGCTTGGAAAATGTAAAAAATAGGAAGAATACAAGTTTTTTTCAACGAATTCAGCAAACGAAATAAGAATTATTTTTTGAGCAAAAGGTACAACAGGTACTGCATCACATTGAGTTTATAAATCTTAATATTAAGTAGAACAAACATGAATTTCGCGCACATATGCATGCGGGCACCACCGATGCTGTATAAGAGAGGCCTTGTGGCAGCCGAACAGCGTACAGGTGTTGTATATACAATTTAAGTATTGCGCTTTTTAGTGATATATTTCTTGATTTTATGTATTTAAATTTAAGACATTTCATTTTACAATAAGATTCGAGCAAATTTGGTGTTCCAATTTTTAGGGACAGCATTAAAATTGTCCGCTTTTGTCAAAAAAAGAAGTATTAATTTTTAAGTATACATGGTTGCGGGTGTGTTTTGTTGATCGCTTCATAGTTGGGCGAGCAAAATAGTGAAACTTGCAAAAAAATTAATCTTTACAATTGCTCATGGTAAATCTCGTTGTAAACGTAAGTTCTATTTGCGTGTGCAAGCTTTTTGCAGTGAAAACCTGCAGCTGCAAGTCTGTTCAAAAACCAATTAATAAAACTGGTAAGTTCTTCCGTGAAAAAACTCGCACGTGTGAATTGGATTTAAGGTACTGTTCAACAGTAAAGTTCTAAAATACAGACTATTACGCTGTCGGTAAATGAGCACAGCAAGTGTATATAAAGCAAAAAAGATTGCCTTACATGGGCATATATAGACCGAAAAGTGATGTTGTTGCACTCGACCACATGGTGCAGTGGAAGAATGCTTGACTGGAGTGCAAGAAAGCTGAGGTTCGATTCACGGTGTGGTCTCTAACTTTGGGCAGAAACTTCGAACAGCGATTGCGCAGTTTGGATGGTTCAACATACCCATTGTTAACTGTTAGCACTATTTTGGAACAAGCAGTTTAAACAGACAGCTCTTTCGTACATGTTACCGGTTGTATAAGTCTACAGCGAAAGTATTATAAACTTGTTAAGCTTTAAAAGCAAGATACCATTTAGAGGTAACTTGAAATTTTTCTCTGCAAATAAACTTTATTTGATAAGCCCGGAATAGTCCATATTTAGGTTTCAGATACGTCTCATTTAACTTAATAAATGGGAGTAAATTTTTCTTTTCTATCTCTTAAACCCTATTCACACGGGCAACTTTTTGCGTCAAAACTTACACGTCCAACATGAATGTGCAACTTCGGTCATAAAATAGGTTTGAAGTACTCGCAGCTGCAAATTATGTACTGGAATTTGTGCTATTAAATTTAATTCGCATGCGTGAACGTAGTTACAAGGCGCATATATTTCGTGCATCTGCATTTTGACTGGCCAACCGGAAAATATGGTTGCCGAGCACTTCTGAATGCAGACTTCCTGAGGTTATTTCAAAAATTTGAATTATTTCAAATACCTAACTAATTTGATATTCCGCAGTTTAGGGCGAGTCAGGCTAGACTAGTTTTGCATCTATTGAGTACTAAACAGAAACCGTAGGATTTGAAAGCGGTTTCAAGTCACAAATTTTATTAGTAAAGCGTTATTTGTGCGGGAATGTATACATTCAGTCAGAGAACATGCAGCTGTAAATTATTCATGATGAATATACGCGAGAAATTGCTTTATATCTATGAATAACTGTACAAGCTAAATTAATGCATCGTCATTGGCTGTGTTGATAATTTATAGTTTTTGCTTGATATTTATTGTAGTCGTCTGCAAATTATTCATATTACTTCATGTCAAGATTCATAATAAAAATGATGTTTCCTTGCAAATACTTGCAGCTGTAAGAAACTCGGACAAGTTGCAGCTGCGAGTACTCGCTGCTAAAACTTGCAATTGTGAATAGGGCTTGTTGGTACGTTATTCAGTTTTGGACATGCAAATTAGGTCAATACCCCCTGTAAAGGGTAGCCAGGTCTTAAATCAGTTTCGAACTTCGATTATAGAGTTTGCGCGGAATTTCTAAGAATACTTTTGCAGTTTAAGCTTGCATTTTATAAGTGGATTTACAGAGTTTATTCGAGTTTGAAGACATATTTGGATTAAGGATTGGTGTTTGCTGGAATTCGGGGGAAATCAGAAAATTTGGGGAAAATGGGGAAACTTGGGAATTTTTGGGAAAGTTTAGTAATTCTAACGGGGTTAGTTTGGTACGAAATTTGGAGTATTTAGGGAATTTCAGTGTAATACTAACACGGTTACGATTGCACGGCTTGGGGAAAATTCAGAGCACCTTGGATGAGCTGATGGCTGGACTTAACCACAATTTAGGCATAAATTAGCGGCCAATTTCAGGTCAGGCTTCCACGGTCAGGACAATTATAAATTGTTGTAATTACGTTGTTACCGGTGTTATATTTGGTTCGGGCTGGGCAATATTAAACGGTAAACGACTGCAATTCTGAGCCGGAGCTGTATAGCGTCATTGAAAAAAGAAAATGACGAACTTTTCATATGGTGACCACGACGGTCTCAATGCTGGTTTGGTAGTTGTAGTTGGTTGAAGGAAAATATTGGGGGAAAAGGAGAAATAAAGGAGTTTTTGGGAAAAAGATTGAATGTTCAGAATCTGTAAAACAGGGAAAGGAAAAAGGATAATAGGGTTTTGGTTTTGCAAACGGCTTGGGAATCTTTTGAGTCGTTTGCCATTAAATTTCTCGGATTTATAGGCTTTGGAATTTTGGTTTTGAAACCGGCTTGGGACTAGTTCGGGTCGCTTGCCATCAAATGTTTTGGATCTACAGGCTTTGGGATTTTGGTTTTGAAAACGGCTCGGGACCTTTTTGAGTCGCTTGCCGTAAAATGTTCTGGATTTGCAGGCTTTGGGGTTTCGGTTTTGCTAATGGCTTGGGTCTATTTTGATATAGCATGCCGTAAAATTTTGACGGAAAGTATATATATTTCCTTTTGAGATGAACTGACTTGGTCCGAAAAGTTTTTGTTAATTGCCATTTCCGCTAACCTTTTTTCCTGATTTAATGAAGTTTATGCAGCTTGTCTGCGTGGAATTTTAAATTCACAGTTTTCGCCGTTCAATGATTACTCAAAAACCGATAGTATATTAACTGACAATGCCCATGTGGTACACGGTTGAGAATGCCACTCCAAACCCAAGCCGAGAACAGGCGCTACAGCACCAGATTAATCTCAAACAAATTTCAATATTCAACCAGTACTGAATACGAATACGGAGCTATTATGAATAAATAATAATAATAGTAATAATAATAATAATAATAAAAATAATAATAATAATAATAATGGCCAAAGTTACTTTTAGGGGCGTAACAGTAGATTAGGTGTATTCCTAAGCCTAAGCCTAAGCAAGAAATGTAATCTAGAATCTAAATCTACTCTTTTATAGACTCACCAGAAACCTGGACGCCCCTTAATGTACCATGGGCCATAATAATAATTATAATAATAATAATAATAATAATAATAAAATATTATTAATAATTATAATAATGATAAAATAATAATAGTAATAATAATACAACAATGCTAACCGGATCAATATCCGGCAACGTCCAAGTCCCAAAAGTGTTTTGTACTTTATCAAGTGAAATTGATATATCAAATAAATAAAAATCAACAAACAGCTCAAAAAATTGTTTTATAGTCTTGAGAGCTGCCCACAAACTGACGGCAATATTTCTTATATGATTTTTGTGCAGATAAAACTAATCTGTCAAAATCCAAAAAATTCAACTTCATACACCGCCAGCGAGAGCCCCCGACCTCTTTTTTTCTGATATATTTCGCTCTTGGTAATCATATTAAGTAGAGCGAAAAAAGCCTCACACACACACACAGACATTCACTATGTTCCGAGTTGCAAACTTAAACAGCAAATTTTTGATTTCGAGGCAGAAAATAGTTCGCATTATCTTCACTGTTGAGCACAAGAAAAGATTTTCCTTATAAAATTTACTTATTCCTTTCCGAAAGACTCGAGGGCTGCAGTAATAATTTTTTACAATCAAAATACATGTATCAGCCACACCGTCGCGGAGATTTAGTCACACAAGCGTTAAATTTCCAGGTCACGTCATTAAAATTCATTCGTACCATCGATTCTTTTGCCTCGTTTTTAAAATCTGCATGCTGTTCATAAATGCTCGTCTTCGCGTATCAAACAGTATCTTTCATAAACGCTGTGAATGTTTTCAGCATTGGTCAAAACGCTATTTCATCACCGCCATTAATCGCGGTTCATGTTACCAATTGTGCGCGTGGTACCACTTTTGTCACCTATCCATAGCAGGCGCTAGAAACAACCGATATAGTTTGATAGCTAGCTACTACCCATATATGCTAGGTACGTTACGTTTGTTCGGTTTGATACCCATATGTGTACCTTGCGATTTTTTAACAATACTTATAGCTAATGTAATTTTTTATGTTTTTTGAAAGACAAATTGTGCAAAAGATTAAACCAAATTTAAAATGAAACTCACCGTACTGAGTCGTTTTAAAGTACAAGCTTTAAGGTTCATCATGTTGACATCTATATGGGCTCCGACGAGCAGACATCTCGACTCTACTCATATGGGTAGGTCAATATTTTGAAAGCCTACCTATGCAAACATTTTATTTCCTGTTCGTATCTGTACGGGTAACGAAAACTTAGTGTGTATTGCTATGAGCATATAGTAACAAAGCAGATAACAATTCATGATCAGTTTGCAGCCTAAAATTTTTGACAAAATTCCATGTTCTGCTATACAATCCTATTAATAATTCATTTCTTTTAAATTTAAATAAACTTTTTTTCAAATCAGACTGCAATTTGTAAGTGTTTAAAAGTAGATCAGCTCTTGCTGGATAAACTGCATTTTAATCTGTGAGTATAATTTTGTAAAAAAATGTTTTAAGAAAAATCACCCAACTACAACAATATCTCAGCGACGTAGACTTTATTTCAACCTCGTTTCCCTGAATACAAAATTGAACAACTTTGCCGTGGTGTGCGACTTACTTTTTGCACTGTGTAGCACATTTCAACAAAATTTCTTTATCCGAAGGTATACATACTATCGAAAACGCCTGTTTTTCGGAATGTTTAAAAAACTTTTTGGCTACTTATATATACGCTGAGCGTTATAAATCATGTAAAACATTTCTTAAAATTTACTTAAATCGAACATCAAAGTCACGTGAAGCCGTCGTTATCCCGTGTCACCCACACTATTATCAACCAATAAGTATATATATTTTTATCAGGAAATGATTTTTGGTTTTTAACTCCAATACAAACTCATAAAATATTTAATGTTCAGTGATTGACAAAATATATACATACAAATCATTAAAATGTTTCCAATTTTTGTGCGAAATCTTCTTAAATTTCGACAAATAGTATTTTGTCAGATATATTCCCAGATTTACGGTACGTACCACTGAGCATTTTATTACAATTTCATATTTTTGGGCAAAGTAAAAACAAAGTTCAAACAGAAAAGCGACTTTCAACTTGGCGGAAATTTTTTCGGAATTTCCGAAACTTTAAATTGCAGCCATTCTCTCAAATCTTCGACAATAAATTCAACAGCGTTGTTATGGTATTTCGTTTCAACTTTGGTTGAAAAAATTCGTTGACAACCGACTCCGTCTCGGGTTTATTACCTTATGCGGTTGCACCATGGGCTCTGTATATATTCACGATTTAACCCACTGAGATTGCGGTCTAAAACTGTTTACAACGCATTCTAACCAAATCAGTTCTAACAATTATGTGTAAGCTTTCAACATCTGGTGAGAGAAATTCGCAAGTTGGCTTTTAGCACACGCAGTATATATAAGATAAGAGATTCTCAGGACTAATGTTTCTGAAGTTTCAGACTGTAGTGTTAAACAGCTCGGCCAATGTCTCAATATATATTCAAGAAATTACCATTGCCAATTTTTATAAGAAAGAAATTTTTATATTGAAGAATGAATTCTTTGATTTTGATGTATGTAAACGAGTTGCTCCGTTTATATATTCTTTAAGTGTGTATATATATCCCTATATAAATAAACCAATTTCAAGGATATTTCGGATGGAGCGCAGGCTACCTTCACTTCAATGTTCTCAAGAACGAATACGCCTATTCATATACAGATAAATATATGCATAAAGATAAAAGCCGACACACAGACCTCAAACAAAATTCAGATAATAAAATCTGAAATATTTTAGCTTCTTAAAGGGCCTCGATACATAACAGGGTGCAACCGGAAATGAAAAATATTGGAGTCGGAGCCGGAGGTCAACGAAACTTGCCGGAGCAGGAGGTGAGGCGAAATTAGGAGGTTGCCTACAGCCGGAGATCTGCCTCCGGCTCCGGTAGAAAATCGACCTCCGGTTCCGGTAGAATTTTTGCCGGAGGTTCCGGCAATTTCGGTAGTAAAATTTTGCACAATTTTGCAAAATTTATCTGTTTAGCGCGTTTCGATCTGCTTTTGTCACAATTTTCAGAAATGAATTTCCGAAATTTGGCCGAAAATAAGCGTAAAACCAAACAACTTAACTACATATTGCAAATATTGGCTAAAATTGACTAATTAACCATCACTGTTACTACCTAATTTCGCCTCACCTCCTGCTCCGGCAAGATTCGTTGACCTTCGGCTGCGGTATTTTTACTTCCGGTTGCACCCTGATAATGTAGCATTCAGCAGAACCAAAAAGCCAGAAATGGAATTGAACTGAAAGCAATCTATTAAGATTTTCTCTTATATTTCACTTTGTTATTTCCGAAATAAATTTCACGCTCAAAATTAAATACTAGAAACAAAATTGCTCAGCACTTCAGCAACATGGGATATGTTTCATATTCATGTTATTAATAAGGTAGTTAAACTAAACGAATTCTATCGATCAATGTAACCTGGTTAAGCATCAAAAAGCAATTGCGGCATGTTAAGGGCAACGCTTTGAGCATACCACGTTACCGAAAAAATTTCAACGTTGTCCAGGGAAAATGAAATAAATGCGTTACATAGAGGCTTTCAACCGTTAAACTTGTTTTCCCATGTTAGATCAAAAATAGGATAAATTCAGAGGTCGAGATAGTTGACTCGTTCTTAGTGCTTCGATTGTGGGCGTCGCTTTTGACAATGTATTAATATGTATGGCACTGTTGAACAAAATTCGTCATCAGAATAATACAAATAGATGCACTCCTTTTGTAGCTGATAGCCATGATTCCAATTAGCTCATTCATTATTATAAAAACGCATTTTATTCAAGTAAAAAGTTATATAAGTACAACGTGATACCACAGTACCATGGATGTTACTTTTAGAGTCATACCGTTTTCTCGCACGACTGTAATAGAGTAGGGTTAGGTTTCAATCTATTTTTTTGCTTTATGCTAAGGTTCAGATTATATATACTTTATATAACATTATTTATATGTGTAGAAGTAATGCGCTATTCACGTTTAACTGGGGCATCCCGGAACACGTTTTGTCCCATGTTGATTCGACGTTAACATAAAATTTTGTGCTCTGAATAACGGTTTGTAGACAAAATTTAAATGTCACATGATATTGGCCTACAAATTCCGCATCTCCAGAAGTCATCGCATATAAACAGCCATATGTCACATAATACCGAGGGATATTTATGGGAATATCATATGATTTATGAAATTCTACCGAAAATCACGTGATATTGTGCAGGGCAATGTAATTTGTGCGCACGAATAATATAAGAAAAAGCCAGATAATTTAGCTGTCACTGATTCGAATAGTAAATTAACATCTATTTTTCTGTTTCTGGTGAATGTTTTGCCTAAATATATTCCTAAGTACAAATAATTCAAACTTTAAATTTTAATATATGATATTCTACAATACATTCTGGCTAGTTTAAAACAACCTTGCAGACATTTCCATTGCAGTACAAATAGTGGATGTCACATAAAATAGCAGACAATTCAAAGTTTTGGAATTTGACATGAAATTTAGGTATAGAAAAAATGTTACCCGCTAATGTAATAGCGACACGACGTGTTCCAGGCTGCCCAGTTACAACGTGACCCCCGCATAAGGCTTAAGAATATGCTTGCTCTAGACCTACGGCTCTGTAAGTAACATTGGCTCGAGTTTTTAGTTGCCATAGATGCGTTTCAAACAATACATTTCAAAATGTTTTTTCGTAAGTGGCCAAACAAAACAAAGAATCCCTGACGAGTACCTAAAGTGCTAAACTTGGCTCTCCCACGCTCGCCGTCTCAAACGTGTAAACAAAAAATGCGAAATTGAAACGATAGACATAAACAACCGACTGAGGATAGAGAAACACGTTTAATAAGTTAAGGCACCAAATTGAAAACAGCACATAAGAAAGAACCTTGAAAAAACGCATATTAACATAACGCAAGCGTTTATAAACCACACATACCTTTGAATTGGATTATACATCGCCAAATACCGTCCTTGGTCCTGAAAATCATAGCTAGAGCGGCCTGCCTGCTAATCCTAAGCTTCCTGCCTCTGAAAGTGCCCCTGTCTCTCATTAGGGCAGGCCGATAAATTGAAATGAGCCAACGTATTGATCTGGGCAGAAAAGGTAGACTTACGCTATTGCACTGCAAACAACTGTTTAAAGTGATCAATTCACTACATGCATACTTACTTATATATAGCGTTAACTAAATCTCTCACGGCCTTGAACATGTGCGAAAATCTATCCCAATTACCCAGAACATTACCAGGACAGTACCGAAGAACAGTTACAAATAATAACAAATGCACTAGTATTGCCACAGTTTGAGATGCACAGAGGATACAAAATGTCCCTACCCGGGTACTCAACGTAATATAATTCAATTTAGCACATCATTTGTTAAAAAGCTGTGTTATTGCAGTTAATGAGAGGTTCTCAAACGACTGGGGTGCTCCCGGTAAATTTATAATTTCAAAAAATTATCAAACTACGAAACTGACCATTCACTGATTCGGAAGTTACAAGATCTATCACCAACTTGTGATTGGAGCGACAAAGATTTTGAAAATACGAGCCCTTGAAATCATATTCCATAACCAATTTTTAAAAATTTAAAAATCGTTTTGTCGCTCAAATGACCGAATTAAAAACAGATCATTGTTTATTTGGTGGACAAAACAGATGGGTTCCGCCCAAAATTAACGTTTCCTTTACTGCCAAAACCAATGTACCTGGCTCTCAAAGTTACCAATTGTCACAATACTATACACAAATAATATCGTTATTTCTACGTTACAATTAACTTTAAACAAATAAACCATTTGTTTGCGTTTAATGTTAATAGAAGTTGTTACAATCCTTAATATACGCTGTTAGCAATGGAAAATTCATTTGCCCAATAAAGCGTTGTATGATAGATAACAATCGTGTCCCATGTTAATTGTATTAGCCACTTCAGTAGAAGACAGTGGAACTTACAGTCTGGCAACTTAGGCTTAGGATTATAATTAGGTTTGGCGGCCCATGTAAACATCAGAGGCGGAACATTTTTCTGTAAGACTTGAATGAAGTAAGCTTAAGATTAATACTAATTTTTTGCTTGGCTTAGACTTAGGCTCAGGCTTAGACTTAGGAATATGCTCATTCGGACGTTTAGTCTTAGGCTTGGGAATATGCTTACAATACTGTTCCGCCCCTGTTCTTTACATTGGTCGGTTTGGCATAGGCGTTTTAAGCAGGCCCCCATAAACAACATTGGTCAAAATCGTGGTTAAACCTGGTTCAAAAAATACCAGAAACGAAAAAAAAATGAAACTAATGCTCGAATTTCTACGATAACCATATTGTGAAAAATACGTGATTTCAGTATAAATAGGTTAATTAATACGTTAGCACACCAAAACTATTTTACAGCGAATTTAGCAACGTTTAACACTTCAATCCTGCTATATATATACCTCGCATCGCTGTATCCAGTAAACAAATTTTATATGCAACAGTGCATCACAGAAACAATAATCAAAATAATAACAGAACAACAAATCAATCGCAGTTTGTTTATAATCATCCACAAATATTAGAGTGATATGACTGCCAGATACACACAAAAATAACGCCAATTGGTCCATAAACGCCAACGGCCAAAGAACAAATGCAATACAAAAATATAGTTAAATCACGCCGCTCAACAATTCCTCATTCCTGGGACAATACTTCAAAACATTTGCTATTTATGCCACAATGTTTCAAACTCCAATATCCGAATCATTTCCTCTAGATTCGAAAATTCTCTGAAATGGCAAATCGCTATATCGTTCGAGCGGTTATTTTGGCCAAAATTCACACATTCTAAATCCAGTTATGATCTCGACTGAAAACTGCAATCGCTATTACTGCGGCTGCCAATCATAAGGACATTTTTATTATTACTGTAATTATTATTATTATTATCATTATTATTATTCGCATCTCCATCATCATCGTTTTGTATCGGTGTACAATATACAATATTTTGTTGTTGTTGTTGTTGTTGTTGTTGTTGTTGTTGTTGTTGTTGTTGTTGTTGTTGTTGTTGCTGTTGTTGTTGTTGTTGTTGCTGATGATGTTGGAGTGAGAATTTATAATTATTTGTTATGCCACGGCGCTGATCGTGCTCGCCAGCGATTCTGTTGCCATCAGGCAACATATCATTGCTATTGTTACTGCTACTACTGAGTTCATTTGCAGTGACTGCATTTGGAGGCAGTGTCGATGAACGATGCGGCAAATTGTATGGTTTGTACGGAAGACGCAACGAATCTCTGAAAATAAATAAACAAACACTCAATTTAACAGTAAGTCCCTATGACACTGTACTGTTTTACTGCTTATCTGTTCTCTGAAAATAGAAATTGTTTATTTTTTCTTTAAATGTATACAAATGTGTACCGGTTGCAACTATATATTCAGTTTGCCCATTATTAATTATAAGAGTCCGGGCACTTGCAGACAGAGAGACCGGTAGAACTAGAGACACTGGGAGCCTTAGGCTCAGAAAATGGTTCTAAGTAGTTTTCAAATTTATACCAGTTTACTATTTTTTCAAATTTATACCAGTTTACTATTTTTTCAAATTTATACCAGTTTACTATTTTTTCAAATTTATACCAGTTTACTATTTTTTCAAATTTATACCAGTTTACTATTTTTTCAAATTTATACCAGTTTACTATTTTTTCAAATTTATACCAGTTTACTATTTTTTCAAATTTATACCAGTTTACTATTTTTTCAAATTTATACCAGTTTACTATTTTTTCAAATTTATACCAGTTTACTATTTTTTCAAATTTATACCAGTTTACTATTTTTTCAAATTTATACCAGTTTACTATTTTTTCAAATTTATACCAGTTTACTATTTTTTCAAATTTATACCAGTTTACTATTTTTTCAAATTTATACCAGTTTACTATTTTTTCAAATTTATACCAGTTTACTATTTTTTCAAATTTATACCAGTTTACTATTTTTTCAAATTTATACCAGTTTACTATTTTTTCAAATTTATACCAGTTTACTATTTTTTCAAATTTATACCAGTTTACTATTTTTTCAAATTTATACCAGTTTACTATTTTTCAAATTTATACCAGTTTACTATTTTTTCAAATTTATACCAGTTTACTATTTTTTCAAATTTATACCAGTTGACTATTTTTTCAAATTTATACCAGTTTACTATTTTTTCAAATTTATACCAGTTTACTATTTTTTCAAATTTATACCAGTTTACTATTTTTTCAAATTTATACCAGTTTACTATTTTTTCAAATTTATACCAGTTTACTATTTTTTCAAATTTATACCAGTTTACTATTTTTTCAAATTTATACCAGTTTACTATTTTTTCAAATTTATACCAGTTTACTATTTTTTCAAATTTATACCAGTTTACTATTTTTTCAAATTTATACCAGTTTACTATTTTTAAAGTAATTTTGGTTGAAAATGAATAATTAAAGACCTTTTTGATTCAAAACGAACTATCCCGATTAAAACAAATGCGTCAAAACACTATGATACATAACCATATAATATATGTGCTTTTATATAGACCTTTAATTGCTGAGCTTGTAAGCGAGATAGGCAACCTAACAACAGGCTGCAACCGGAATTCCGGTACAAGTATATTTTTACCCTAAAAATGACTATAAAAATAAAATAAATTTTATTAGTTATAGTATCCAAACCTTGACAAAATACAGAAAATTACGCGAATATATATCTGTCTTCAACTAACGTTATTCCACCAATAATATAGCAAAAAAGAAAATTAAAATAAATTGTTCGGTGGCATGTATTTCTAACTTTCCGGTTCCGGCACAACAGCACTAAATAATACATAAGTGATGTACTGCATTGACCCGAACAAGAGGGGGTCCCCATTTTGAATACCAATCAATAGGAGTCCGTATCCCTAATTATAGTCCGTAAGCGGATAGACTCCCTAAACCCTAATTAGAGTCCATAAATGTCAATTAACCCTAATTGTAGCACAAAAATGACTCCAGGACCAAATAATTCGAGTTCGAAACTTTAAACCGTATATACTTAAATTTTGAAAGTACATTCCTAAGTATAGCCTTGCATCGCCCTAAACGTTTAATTCAACGGATAGTTGCAGTACCGAATATATATCATTAACGAAGGATGGCGGAGGGCGGGATAAAAATAAATAACAGTCCGTAACCGAATAACAAGGGGGTGCCCTCTAGAGAGGCCAAATAAATATCAGTTCCCCCTCTTATTCGGGTCACTACAGTATTCTAAATAATAAAAAGTTCAACGTGCACTTCAATACAGAAGGTAGCCATGAATGTGACAAGGCCTCAGGATTACAGCATTCACCGCAATAGCGCTAAAAGCGTCTAAACCACACAGTAAGGTGAAAAATATTAGAATTAATTAAAAAGACGTATAAAGAATGAATTTTCATCAAGCAGGTTAACTGAGGTTATTACGAAAGCATCCATTTTTAACCTCCACCAGAACCAGTTTTTAGGTTCTTAGAACTTTAAACGTTATGCGTTATTCAAAATTTTAGTTTATTTTTTACAAATTAATCTCTCGATTAATTTGATTTAGCTTGACGTTTAATATATAAATTGTCACCTTTGACGTGTTAGGATTACGCTATACTTGACGTAAGGCGCCGTCCGCCACTGTGCCTCACCCATATGGCGCCGTCCGTCACCGTCAGTTACCATACGTTGTCGCACGTGTTATTTGCGTACGATACCGCACGGTGACGGACGGCGCCATACTGCTGACGGACGGCGTCGGACCGTACCGTGCGGGTAACGCACGGCGCCGCCCGTCAACAAAGTATAGCGTAACCCTTATTTTATTTACGTTCCCCAAAAACCAATCGTAAAAATCTACACTACATGCCAACACCATAACAATTTAAGGTTCCAAACGAAAATCGCTGTTACGGCGTGGGATCTATCTACTCAACCACGAATCGTCGCAGAAGAAATCTTACGTCCATACAAAGCTTGCCAATACGCATTAATCGTATCAATGTGCAGTTAGGAACATTCGCTCACTAAATATTCTGTCAAATTAGCCGCCCAATTAACCAAACCTGATCCAAAATTGAATAAAAAAATCTTCGTTCATAAGTTTAACCAGAAAACCCACGAAAAAAAACTATATACGGTGAAACGTACGTGTATGGGCATAAAAAATCATTTGGATATAAAAGAAACACGACATAAATATGAATAAAATACTGATGTGTATATCAGGGTGCAACCGGAATTCCGGTTCCGGTATTTTTTCACCTTCCGGTTCCGGTAAATTTTACCGGATTTAAAAATTCTGGTGTTATAATTTGGCCGTTTTCTTAACTTTGCTAATCTTTAAGAATCTCTTTTGAAAGCCACTTGTACTCTGAATATAAACCACTGATGGTGGATTTCACTTCAGTCGATGATCAAAATCTAAAATACACCAAATAAAATAAATACCTATGTTCGACTAAGTTTATTTCACAAATAATAGAGCAAAAAATAAGATTAAAATGAAATTTTTGGTGAAATGCATTTTTCACTTTCCGGTTCCGGTAAAATTTTCAAATCCGGTTCCGGTAAATTGTAATTCCGGTTGCACCCTGGTGACTTTGTTAGCACTTCGTAACAATAAAAGAGGTTAATTATTTTAGAATAATACTCTAACAGATCACCCGAAATGACCCAAATAACTATTTTAGTACGACTGAAGAAATGTATCACAATGCACATAAGCGCTAAAAACTATTTTACTCCAACCACCAGACGGACAATAAACCACAACCATGAAAACCGTTTCGATTATTATAAATTTGACTTCTGCTTTTTGACGCAACTTCGTCGATTTTGAAGCTGCACCAAATTTGTTGTTAAATTATGTGGTGTTTTAAATTGCAAATTTTAACGCATATTTAACACTAACGTTGCGAATATGATTCGAAGAGTCAAGATAACAGGGTTTTGCGGATGGTCCCCAGATTTATACGGGGAGGGCGACGCCCCCTCTCACTCTGTAGGGTCCCAACAGGAACTAAATTGCATCGACTAAGCACTGTTGAATGAAGGCTTTATCGACGCTAAAGTGAACGCTGACTATTCATTGTTTAGGCCTGAAACTATAAAAGTAATCGGCAATAAAATCGAATACTTCTTGCTATATTATCCCTGAAATTATTTTTGATCTGAAGCTATTGCTTGGATTTCGTTGCCGCTCCAGGCAAGGCGCACATACCTTATCTACGTCATGGTCAATACAACGCCGAATAACAAACGTACAACGTCAACGAGTCAAATCTAAACTACCCAAACCGCTAATTATGCAGTAAGTATACGGTTAAATATTGTTAATCATATGTATGTATTAAATATGTATAATATAATATGTAGAATATATTGATATTAATATGTAAGTTCAAGGCCCCAAAACAAACTTTCGCAATGCTTTACTCACAAATCAGGGTCCAAATGCGCCAGTTCTCAAATGCACCAAAACAATATACGCAGTAGTAGAAGAAGCTTAGGATACAACAGAACAAAATGTAGAGCAATAATTGCGTTGACACGATGAATATGCTTAAAACGCCACCGAAGTGAACTGTGAATAGTTTGATTGTTCTACACTCGCGGTCCCAGAAACAGTGGCAGAATTAGCAGAGGTTGATGTTGCAGGTTCGTAATGTTGACGTATAAGATTTCGGCTGAAAATGACGTTTACACCACGTTTTTACTTTTTTAAGTTGCGTCTTGTAGAATCACTACTTGTGTACACCATGTCATAACTTTTAACAGGCCGGTCATACACAGATGACTGTTTTCAGAATGTACTTTCCACAAAAACTTGCCTGTATACACCGAGCATTGAGCCAATTTGTCTATAAATACGTAACAAACCCGTTGCACAAACTACGAAACCGAAAATGCCAAAACCGACAAGTTATTTTGTATAGAGGGTAACCAGGGTGCAACCGGAATTCCGGTTCCGGCATTTTTTCACCTTCCGGTTCCGGTAAATTTTTACCCGATTTAAAAATTTCCGTGTCATAATTTGGCCGTTTTCTTAACTTTGCTAATTTTTAAGAATCTCTTTTGAAAGCCACTTGTACTCCGAATATAAGCCATTGATGGTGGATTTCACTTCAGTCGATGATGAAAATCTAAAATACAACAAATAAAATAAATACCTATGTTCGACTAAGGTTATTTCACAAAGAGCAAAAAATAAGATTAAAATGAAATTTTTGGTGAAATGCATTTTTCACTTTCCGGTTCCGGTAAAATTTTCAAATTCCGGTTCCGGTAAATTGTAATTCCGGTTGCACCCTGAGGGTAACATAACGAGACAACCCTTAATATTGATTTAAAACGACCACAGGTACGCTAAATTCCACTTAAGTCAATTCTCTTCTCGTATACCACTGTTTACGATTACGTGTGCTGCTATAATAATCCGGGGTTGAAACGAATTAGATTACGCACGCGCATAAGTTGTAATCCGGCACACCGAAATAGTCGCTGAATAGTAAATTTGACACCGGAACGATAGGCTTTGATTACAGAATACCTTGGTCCAACATTTTAAACACTACTTGTAACCTTTTGCATTTGCATATACGACGCTGCATTTACCAGCATTCAACCAGACGGGCAGTTTATCACACACCATGTAAAACGCAATCATTAACATAAGCTTAAGACTAAGCATAAATGTTGGAAGAAAGTGTACAAAATTCACAAAACAATCATTCTTATAGGTACTGCATGCAATCCCAAACGTAAACGGATTTATCAACAAAAAATATTGCTCCAAAAATGTACACAACAAAATACACAATATATAAATCACATTTAGTATAAACTAGTCAACGTGGTTGCAAATGTGCAACCCTAAAATACTCCTAACAAATTTTTTAACTGTGTATTCTAATTTGCAAATATGCTTTGTCTCCAGTTTATAAATGAAACAGTCATTACAACAGCTGGAAAGCTAGGTCCGTGAAATACAAAAGCTGTGACTGAAATATAAGTATTAAATACATATTTGAAGCACACAATAAAATTCGGGGCCGGAATACAAAAACAATATCACAAAAACGATAAACATTACTATTAAAATTATTCTTACTTATGATCAACTTTCGCCTTTTCGAGACGTTTCTTCAACCGCGACACCCACTGTTTACATTCTTCGGGTGAACCGGTCAAAAACAACAAATCACGAGCCAAAAACGGATCGTTTGTCACTAAAATTCAATAAGAACCAATACAGTAGATGCATATTGCTTGCAAATTTTTAAATTAATCGAGCCCAAGAGCAGCATACATTTTTTCCAATACGTGGACTGATGGTCGATGGACATGGTGCGACCGGATATCTCGACCCTATTTCATATCCGGGGGAAAACCGGTAAAATCTAATGCTTAATTGATAAAATTGCACTTCCAAAGAGGCCGATGAAAAACCATGTGGCTTCTAGATTTAAATATCATTCTTCTCGCATACTAAAATACTTAACTGACAAGTCCAGTGTTTACCCGAACGTAATTTTAGCTAATTTTCTACACACAACTGTTTAATTATTACCCAGTGGGGTAATAATTCCATTGCAAGTTTCATTGCGGCCGGAACTCGTGCAAAAATTCAATTCCTGTTCCTGTTCCAGGTAGAGAAAGATGCAGAAGAATTGCATTGTATTTGTGAGGCCAAATATTCATTTTTGCAGCTCACCTTTACAAGGAGCCACAACTTCTTCTTTTTTGTCAATGTGATCTTTGTGGATTTTGATTCGGCAACCTAAAAACAAAAAATCATCCAATAAGAACCATTCTGAACTTTGAACGAAACATCATTAAATTGCGTAGTGTGGCGTATCCTTAAAATTTCCTATGGCATGTTTCACATAACGAAACAAACAATGTGAAGTAATAGTGTTTTCCGACTTCAAAATGCCTTTTAATTTCTATTGCAAGAGTTTATAGGACGGTTGCGATTGTTTTTCAATAAGCTGAACTCAACGTAGCGAGCGATATAACAATCTTTACAGCTATTTACATACTTAGATTTTCATAAAAACAAATAAAGTTCTTTACAGACACTGATATGTTATATTCTCAAATTGTATACAGTACTTATCACTAATCCTCGCATGTATTGCACCTAGGATATTAATAATTAAAGTTAGGTATTGAGTTAAAAGACACCCTTTATGATACCTGTTAAGTTCCTTCACACTACTGATAAAAGGAAGAAGTTTTTGCTCACATTACAACTTATATTTCCCAGTGGTTATCTTTCAAGATAAGGGGGCTTTTTCAGAAGGTACAGTAAACAAGTACCCTTTTTTCAATAGAATAGGAATCACCGAGTTTGACCCAAAATATATTCCATTCTCGCACCCTCTGCGCCTACCATATTTACTTAGCGCTATCTCCTCCCCTATAAATAACTCACGTCGACACTCAAGCGCTGGCGGTGGCTTGAACATGTTAAAATGCGTCACTGGTCGATTACACGCTTCGCACGTGGTTGGCATATGAAATGTCAACTGAACAAACTCGTGCTGTTTATGATGAATGATTTCAAGTTTTTCCTACAACAAATTTTAGACTTTGTTTAAATATGGGACCTTCGTTTATGTTTAATTTTATGGCGTATAAACAACGAAAAAAGATGAAAATGGAGCGAGCGCTAGCAACAAAGGCACTTGTACAGCGCTTCTTGCGTTTTGGCCCTATGCTCCTTAGTTTGGGGGAAAGTCGATGGTACATTCATTACGCGTGCAACTGTAGAGCAACTTTCACTAAATTTTATTAAACATATACACAGATAACTTTTGACTTTTCAGTATATACAACAGCATAAGGAGTTTCGTACTCCCTGGAAATTATGCCCCATGATAACTGCGCTGGGGGCGAGAAAAAGCGCAACGCGCGTTAGCCACATTCTTTTCAACACAAAATGTACCCACTAGCCTACGCTTATAGTATCTTACGCTGTTGGTTTGATTAATAATTTGATTAATAACATACATCTTTGATAGAATCGTGCTGGTGAGACACAGTGCCGTCACCATTCTTACGGCTTTCGCCTTCACCAGCGTATAAAATCTAAATAACATTGCAAACTATACGTAATATACATCATTCACACACTCGAAAAACAGCCTACACATGAGAATAACCACAATTTTGGAAAACGTGGTACGTTTATAAAGTTTTGGAAGCTGGTGGTTTCAAGTGTTACCTAAACTACAAAGTATCTAACAATCCTGTACATAAAATCCCAAAGAAGGGTTGACATATACACATTCTTTTCCCTGGTTACGCCCTTGAAGCTACAGGTGTGATGGTACTGATTGATTCGTAGCTTTTGTATTTAATATGAGGCGTTGCAAATTTGTCTATTTTTTCAACTAAACTCGTCAAATCTGATACTTAATATTTTGAGAACATATTTTAATTTGAGAACATATTTTTAACTAAGAAATACGACGATCATTTGAAAGTAAACATATATATCTATATATAAATACCCGTTTCATGGATAAATAATCCAATACTATTTCAATTTCGCATTACGCCGTAAATTACCTGAAACATTCTGGGAATATCGCGTGGATCAGCGAAACGTACGTCAGGTCCTGTTACAAACCGGATATGGTACAATTTGCTAAAATGTTACAAAAATAGAAATCACAATCAATGTTTCAGTTGAACGGGAAAAAATACCATAGGCAGGCACAGCTCAATAATAATTCAAGATGTAATTATTTTACTGCCATTTTTATTACACATCCGGGTATGGTGATATGCAATTCCGGTACCAACGGTTTACAGCTAGAATATCATCCGAAAACGCAACTCAGTACGTATCGATGCAGACAACAGGGGTAGAATTAGAGTTTATCCGACAAGGGGTAAATAAACATTGTTGGTCTTAAAACATACAAATTTAAAAAATCTTCACTAAAATTATTCTTTTACAATCAATTTACTTCGAATTTAGTAACGAAAATTCCAATCAGACAATTTAAAGGTTCGAAATACGGCACATTTTCTGCATTTGATTTGTCCTACTTCAGCGCGAATATTGAGTTCAACAATGCTTTAGTTCGGCAGTTTACACACTTATCGTTACCTAATACTTAGTAATAGTTGCAATACGCATTTACAACTGGTTAATTATAAACATTAGTACCAGGTCTCATCGCAACTTACTCAATGTCAATGATCACAGATGGTTGGTTATGCTTCCTTGTATCTTCATTGTCGTAGAATATAATCTTTTTTGATGATACAACTACATACGACCGTTTCCAGCCGCGTTTTTTGGCGTTGACACGAATTTGAACCCATCCTTCGAGGAATCTCGCCGCTACATTTTCTGAAAACATATTGCTGCTGCATTTAACCAAAGCTGCTACCTTCAAAACAGCGTCCGCGCATTTATTCTACGTAGGTGCGGCTGTCCTTGTCGTCAGTCCCGTCCGTCGCCGGATAATATTAAAATTATATTTTAAAATTATAGCGGTACCACAACTTTTCACTAGTCCAAAACACAATTATGATACATGGCAAAGATAGACTATCATTCCATCCTGTAACAAAATCACTGCGAAAATGACACCACAAATCACAAATAATTACCTTCCCGAGCGGAATTGCTATTCATAATATAGAATCTCATCCTAAGGGTGCGCAAAGCTTTTTGATAATATTAATGTCATTAGTCCGGTGACTTAGGGTTGCGCTATAAACATAATTATTTTAATGCCGTCAAGCGCCGTTCGCCACCCGTACGCCGCCGTATGTCACCGTCCGACGCCGTCTGTCACCGTTCGGCGCCGTCCGTTACAGTGCGGTATCGTACGCAAATTAATAACATACGATACCGTATGGTGACGGACGGCGCCTTGTAAATGGCGGTAAAATAAACGTTCAGGTTCCGGTTTGTAGTGATGA
Source organism: Enoplolaimus lenunculus (assembly GCA_030248215.1). NCBI lineage: Eukaryota > Metazoa > Nematoda > Enoplea > Enoplida > Thoracostomopsidae > Enoplolaimus > Enoplolaimus lenunculus. Next base: position 110,312 of record JASANG010000072.1, read on the forward strand.
AACGAAAATTGGTACCAACACCTTGCAACCTAGAGCTGGAAGTTCTGGTCAAACCTTGGATAAACCTATCCCACTGATATTTAAAAGACTCTAGTGGCACACATACCTTCTCCGGCCGAATCACTGTTCATAGCCGGGTCCACACCAGGCGCTAACGAAATACTTGTTGGTGACTGTAGCGTCGACGCCCTGGCTGCCGCCGCGTGATACTGGTGATAAGCACCGCCAAGCGGCGGCGCAGACACGACCGACGCAAGTGATACTGAACTCGGCAAACTACCCTGATGGCCATGATGAACTCCTGCGCCACCATGACTACCAGAAGTAGACGTCGTAGTCGAAGATGTCACCACAGCCGAACCGCTCCCCGCGGAACCAGACTGACCACTGGAAGCCATCCCAGCAGACGCCAACAACCCTGGTTGTTTCAGCGACGTCGGGGTTGAGCTTCCAGCACCGCCAGCATCAATCAAATCTTGACTATTAACCGATCCAGTATCAGAGCAACTTGTCGCGAGTTGTAGTTTCGCTTGTAGCGTTTCAATCTCACAATTTTTCGCTTCGATGTCCATATAGAGATTTTTCTTGTCTCGTTCGTCTTCTTCAAGTGTCGCCCGCAATGCTTCAATTTCGTTTTGTTTTGCGCGTAGCATTTCGTCGAAGCGTTGTTTTTCCTTAATATTCATAGATAGAGTGATTGATATATCAAAAGAGAGAGACCTCGACGTATTCAGACACAATTTAATATGTTATACAGTTTGTTAGCATTTTTTCTGCTCTAGTTCTGTAACGCTAGCTCGATTAGATTATTATCAACAGAGAGAAAAACCAAGTGTTTAGACACAATTTGGCCCGTTACATGATCTCTTAAAACAATTTTGTTTGCGTTTCTTTACTGATAACCATAATTTTAAACACCGTTATAAATATAATTTCGTTTTCCTAGGTTAATATTCATTCTCCATATTATTTTTTGTAGCGGGGGCTGCCATAAAAATACTAAAACATTGTTTTTCTTATAGGTTTCGCTATTGTAATTTCCTGATATTCTAATTGTTACAATACCGGTCTTGTACACAGTAATGTTGCCGCAACATACATGGCAAAGATCTGCTTGTAGCTTTTTGTATTCGCGGTCATGCTTACGTCCCATTGAACGCGCGGACTGTTTCGGATTAAAATCTTTCATTTGCATCAATTCGTGTAGTTTAAGTATGGCCTAAATAACGTTAAAGTAGAAGACTAATACAACGAAAAATTCCTGTGACGAAACGTTGAAATTAACACCACGCCGCCCTTTTTCACGACTAAGGACAGGAATTTTTTGAAAGCTTACTCGGGGGACAAACAAGAGAGGGAAGAAAGTATTGAAGCCTTCATTGAGCTTAGATGCACAATATTATCACCCGCATGTACCGATATTACAATTATTTACCGGCTTAAGATTGAAAATATTTATACAGGGTATGAAATCTTGTAAACTTTGATGTTCTACACAATTCCAAAACAAAATTCAATTAAAACCCTAACCGTTTACGTACATATATTTCCAGAATAAAAATAGTTACATTTTTGGTCAACGTTTTCTGATGACTCAGTTCGCCTTCTAATTTAGCGACCCGCTCCTGATCTTCACTCATGTTACTAGTCTTTGCGTTCAGTTCTATAACACATGCATAAAATGAAAAAAACCAATTGTTGCAAAAACTGACACTTCAAATTATTTGATGCTTTATCGAGCCTTAAATCACGACCGAAGCAATAAGGTTTGAAAAGCAAATTGACTTTCAAAAATACAGAAAATGCATCTACACATATAAATCAAATAACAAACCAAAAAGAATCTTAAATAACATGTGAATCAGTCGTAAGACCACTATCGATGAACAAATTTTCACCAGTGTTTAAACCCGGCATTTAACTGTTGAACTATACTCGTCGCGCGTTCTGTTATGTAAGAAAAACGTCATGTGACGCGCGGTGGACACATTCCTGCCCCTAAAATTACCAAACGTACCATTTTGTGCTGTGTGGAGGCCCACCAGTAAATTTTCTTTTTCGTTGCGTAATTCATCCAAATTGCGTTGCAGTTCGGTTTCTTTTTCGCGTAGCTTAACGCAAGAACTACATCTCAGATGCACATCAAACTAACATTAAGCTAAACAATCTTAGTCAGTACATGACACAACAAAGTACAACTCAGCTGGTATCTCAAATGGGAAGCTTTGAATCTAAAATTTACAACCGCAACCTACATGTAAAAGATTTTGCAGCGAGAACTTACACAAAACGTACAGCTGCCTGTTCTAAGTGTCATGAATTTGCATGTCGAATACGGTTCACTCAGATACATCAGCTGCTGTAATGCGAACATAATAAAAACAAACCAAAGCAATAAAAAATGAACTTACGTTCGCAATGGACGTTTCCTTCGCTTGCAGCTCTTGTCTATGTCGTTGCATTGTTTCCTTGAGTTCGTACTCAACTACGGTTCGTTGTCGTTCAATATCCGCAGTGTTATCTTCGAGCAAACGTCGTGTCAACTGTTCTTCGGATAACATTTCGTGCAGTTGTTTATTTTGCAAAATTAAGTTTTCGCTAAAACAAAGAATAGTGGTTTTAAAGGCAAGAAGCACCTATCTGTATAGCTATTAGTACTTGTTCGCAAACAAAATATTACCGCCCTGTCACAAACCGGCTTCAACCATCAGAAAAATGCATACATTTTGCAAGATTCGTACAACCTAAATTTTCCTGCAAATCTTAAAATCATAATATTGTATGTTCGATTGAAATCGCAAAGCAAAAATTTCAGGGCAGACAATGATAAATACAAGCTTCAAGTGCTAAGAGGGATTCAGATCTCTAACATTACAACACTGGCGGATCCAGGGTTTTAACGTGGAGAAAGATACTTCTTTGCAAACTTAACCGCACGACAGGGCTGGTGGGGAATACATTCTCCATTTCCCTGTTTACATTGCTGCATCACACGTACCGATCTTTGAACAACATTGTATGGTCGTTTTCTTTTGCTTTCAACTCTTCATCTAATTCGGTTGCACGACTTTTCCACAACGCCACAAACTCCAACTGTGTATCGAGTTGTTCTTGAACATCTCGCAAAGTGAAATCGTCAACATTTTTCTCACTACGAAGTTTAATAATTTAAATAGTTATTTAAATTAAAGTTCTTGACAACACTATTACACCGATAGTGAAATCATACGTTAATGTTGATATCTCGCCGCACATAATACACTTTCGCAAAAAGGACAACGTAAATTGTCCAGTTAAAACAATTCAAAATAAGTACTTATTTATGATACAGTAATTTCCCATATAGTAGCCGTTGCTATGAATACAGGATGTTCCGCCAGCAACTATTCTGAAATACTTCCACACATAAGCTTTGCGCTATAGTTATTCCGAGGCCTGAATTTATACCTAGGCCGGGACGTACCAATTGTTAATTGCGCAAAAATGTATTTAACATACGTTTTTGTCAAGAATGAACCGTTAAATAATATCCAATGTGAAAACTAATACGAATACATGTTTTATATATAAAGGTTTTATATAATCCAAGCGCTAACGGGACTGGGACCAGGCTCTGGGGCATATCCACTTGGGCTTACAAGTGTCTCGCGAAAACAACAGAACTGCTTATGATAGAAAATTGCAGATATCAAATAAAACGAACTGCAACACACCGTTTTATACGAGACATTGTGTCTTCCAGACTACCTTGCTTATTTTCACGAAGCAAAGCCATATCCTACAACACAATACGATAAATTTCAGGGCACAACATAACAAATTTTAAGCCTGAACAGACTACAAAGCACAACAAAGCACCAATCGAAATAATCTATAACTAAACTGAAACGCCAGCGGCACGTATGTAATTTGAACAACATTCCAACTCCGTTTTACCCGTTGTATTTCTAGTTAAACATTAAACAACCAATATTATGTTTATTAAATGAAAGGTGAAAAACTGTGCTATACACTATCTTGAGCAAACCCAGAAAGCTGTCATCATTTACATGCGCACCTTTCAAGGTACATGTTGCGACAAGCATTCCAATTAATTTAAGCTAAAAAATTTTCGACACCAAAAATTTGATTAGTAGCATACCTTAGTCAGTTGTGACTCACGCGCCCGCAGCGAGTATACGGTGTTATTTAAATTTTGAATTTCGTTTGCAAGCGCAAGCCGGCGATTTTGGTCCAACTCAAGTTGAGCAGTCAGTTGCTGAATCTACAAAAATGCATTACAAGTTGCAAAACGAAACTGTATTATGCAGGAATCGGAACTGAAACTGGATTTGAATAGGCATTCTAATCAGAATTTAAAGTCCGTTAGCACCCTGGTACATTAAGCAAGATTATACATAATACTGAATACAACAAGCCAACCAATAAGTACACTAGGATACAAATCAGAACTATTATCGAAAATGTTAATAGAAAATTTATATTGCAATTGGAATCGGACCCAGAAATTATATGATTAATAACACAGATTTCGAAGCGCCAACTAATACTGAGTGATAAACATTCACATTTTACGCGATTAATACAATGTCAATAGCAATTGATTTAATTAACTTAGCAGTACTCCTGTAATTGACTACGATCCGAACCTTGTCTCAAACCACAACAATCATCAAGACCGTCGGACAATGATTCCAATCGGACAAGAAACAGGAACTTAAAACTTTGCCGAAATTCCAACCAAACCAATTTCCTTCGCAATTTCACGACCCAGCCATTCCTGACCTACAAAGACAAAATCGATCTCGGATACCTTTTGATTCGCAGCGTCAATATCATCCCGAGCTCGACTCAATTGCAACTCAATGTTTTGCTTTTCCAACCGCAATGAGCTTGCAATGCGTTCAGATTCACCCTGGGATGCTTCCAATCGTTGACGAACTGTCGATTGTTCGTCTAGTTGTAGCTCAAGATCTGTAGCAGAAAACACAGGAAAACAGTTCAATAGTTCAGCCAATGGCGTAGCGTATGGTTCCGTTTCAAAACGCAGGCTACGCCCATATGTTCAACCACTACAATATGGTCCATATTTATTATAGATTCCTGCCCACCATGTCTACGCATTAAACTTAGCCTAAAAACGAAACTTTTTCGATGCCGAAGTGCAATTTAAAACTCGCAGTAAATACTACAGAAGTTTTTAACTCTAGATGTATAACGACACTAGGTTACCCGAAAAACTACACTGGCTGAAGTACGCTATAATAGTTAAACAAACTGGCAGCGAAAATGCAGCAGCGATATTTTAATTACTACACGACAAATGTATTTCTAATTTAACTCTCCAAACACAACGACAAGAGACATCCCAGTTTCATAATTAGACGCACTGCTTTATGCTACCATAAGAAATTGAAAACATTCCGACTCACTGATAATTTTGCAAAACGTATCGGATGCCGAAAATCACGAAAAAGTGCCGATTTTTACAAATACGATGCCGATTGAAATATGCTTAAAAATAAACTTCTTTAGCATTTTATGATATAATAAGAGCAACAACATGAACTACGTATCTTCACTCAAAATAAAACTTTTTCTGACCTCTCAAATAGGCCGCATTCTGTTGGGCATTTTGATGTTCGGACGTCAACGATCGTAGTCGTGCTTCGTAGTTTGCGATGCTTTGTTGATGTTCTGATTGCAATTGGCTGTGACTTAGTTGAATGTCAGATATGTTCTGTATAAGCAAACGTCAAACAATAAAATATAGTCTACGGGTTGCACTATACTTTTCTGCATCGCTCCGCACAAACCATCGCAGCACTGGGTATTATTTTAAATGCACCACTCGACGCCGTGTGTTTCTTAATAATATTTTTGACATGACACACAGCGCTGCAAGTATGAACTCCAAACATTTGAATGAGTTTCAAATTTTAATGATTATTCGCATTTAACTAATCAATCCATCGTAAACTGCTACAGTACCGCTTATCTTAACACATGCTACTTACTAACAGATTCATTCAGACCCGATGTGCTCTGTTGTACATCGCTTTGGACAGGTATTTTACACCAAAAACAAAACATGCAAAAGTCATTTTGATAAATACTTCAAATTTCAGCATTATCGATCACACTGCTTCATTTACTTTTTCGAGCTCCAGATTTTTCGTGTGGACTGTTTGGTTTTCATCAATAAGCTCTTGTTGCTTACGATACCCACTGTCAAGATCAACTTGCAACATTTTCAACTTTTCTATAATTACAATAACTGCAAGTCTGCAAGTACACACACTGAACGTAGTACAAAACACATCACGTCTCAACAATTTTTACTGCGACCAGAATTCTACAAAAATAGATAGCCATACGCAAAGAAATTTTATCTGAGTGAAAATAACGATTTTAGATTCTAAGAATTTAACCATCATTGGTTTCAGCACTGCTACAAAGTGCAAATTTTTAGTGAGTACTTGCACCTACAAGTTTTACTAATGGGTTTTCGATAAACACTTGCCTGTGTAAATCGTGTTTAAGTCTTCCTTCAGCAATGCAGTCATAACAGTTCATTATACATGTTGGTATACAGCATAAGCCGGCCATATGCCTTGTTTCCATGACAACGACCGCTATAACAAATGATACCTGATAATTCCTCGGCAGCTTGCCCCTGTTGCCACGTCGAACGTTTCTCTTCATCAAGATTCTTTTTCAACTCGTTCAGTTCAGTTTCAACTCGATGTTGCTCAAATACAGCAGTTTCATATTTGACACGAAGGTCTGATAGAGATCGCTCTTGCTCAGCGTGACTCTAAAACACAAATTACTGATTTCACGCAAACAAAGCGTTAATTGGGCCCATCAATCCAATCCATTTTATGTTTACAAACAGAAAACTTCCACGTGAAACGTGTATACTACGGACATGGTCAAAATTTTTGAAAGACACAAACAAACAAAACAAACACACAAAAAAACCCAATCCAAATACAGCCTACATTTCGAATCCACAAGAACAAAAACACTACGGCGATTATCTTCCATTTCAAAGAAAGTAAATAATGCCATCGAACTCGTGCTTAAATTGTCCGCGGCAAACTTACAACTTGTAAGTCCTGATAAGATTTCTTGGCACGCTCTTCCGCTTCACATGCACTCTTTCCACGATCAGTAAGCTCTGATACCCTGTAAATGATGCGCGAATTTTATTTCAATATAGACTTTTAAGTATTCAGCTCAGCATTAATGCGGATTGGCGTTTATACCTCTTTTAAATTAACAAGCAGATCCCTGGACTCAACATGTCTCTGAAATATAAATGCATTTGAAACTACTCCGTCACCGTGTCTTAGTTGACTTAAACGAAAACACAAATTGAAGATACTCATATAACGCACATATACCTGTTTCTACAAGCTGGCTCACTCGCTCTACCGATGCCCGATTTGAGTTTCGAGTTCTGCATTCTCTCCAAACGTTCAACTACAAGCGCCAACTGGGCTTCTTTAAGTTGAGATTCAATCCGTGAACGCTCTACTGTTTCCAGCTCAACTTTCCGTGTGAGCTAACACACACATTTACACCCGCATGCATCAGTTCAAAACAACATTCACTACACAAAGTATGTAGTAACACTGCTAGACTCACATTGATACAAAAAATAAACGAATTGTTTTAAAATGCTAGAGCCAGGGTGCAACCGGAATTCTGGTTCCGGTTCCGGCATTTTTTCACCTTCCGGTTCCGGTTACAAGTAAATTTTTACAGGATTTAAAAACTCCGGTATTTATAATTTGGCCGTTTACTTAACTTTGTAAATTTTTAAGAATCTCTTTTGAAAGCCACTTGTAGTCCGAATATAAGCCATTGATGGTGGATTTCACTTCAGTCGATGATGAAAATCTAAAATACAACAAATAAAATAAATACCTATGTTCGCCTAAGGTTATGTCACTAATAATAGAGCAAAAAATAAGATTAAAATGAAATTTTTCGTCAAATGCATTTTTCATTTCCGGTTCCGGTTCCGGTACCGGTAAAATTTTCAAATTCCGGTTCCGGTTCCGGTTACAGTAAAATTATAATTCCGGTTGCACTCCTGGCTAGAGCATATACCATTCACAAAGAACACCATTTATCGTAAGGACACGGTAGTGTCTCTTATCATAAGGACACGGTAGTGTCTCTTATAATATGTTTTACCCAAAATTTTTGATTCTAGAAATCGTTCATATTTTTAGTGCAGCTAGTTTAAATATGTATAAAGTTTTACTCGCATGTAGCAACATCGTACTATAAGCTTAATTCATACAATGACCATGATCCATTCAAATTCTGTAGTAGCAAACTAGGCCAAAATTTGCTCTAATTTTTGTGCAAATTTTCTTTTCGTATTTTGACTCAGATAAACGGCGTAGAAATTGGAGCTGTTAAAACTTCCAGCCCCGGTACATCAAGCCAACGATTATTTTCAGCATTGCCTAATGTGTCACTTCCTCCTTGTTCTGACGAGTTTAATTCTTACATTATCTGGTTTTTCGTCATATTGTATCATTAACTTTTTAAAAATATAAAGAAATTGTTTTTAAAAAACAAACTGTATTAGCTACATAAACAAAAACTGTAGTGAATACGGATGGATTAAAATAATAATTGGTGGGGTTGGTGCATGGGTACTGAGTAACTTAATGGTGTTGGTAGTTAAGTAACTAAGTGACTTAATAATCTTGGTCAGGTGGTGTCGAATTCAATTTTGTTTGTTGTTCGATCTTTTCAGTATCTATACCCGTATCAAGAACAAAGTTACTTTTGTAAAGTTGTGAAACAAGTTGTTAAAGTGCCCTTAACCGGGCCATAAAAGAAGATATGTTTTGAAAATATATTGATGTGTAACTTTATCTTGGTAAGTTAGTGGTTATCGTTGACTTAATAATCTTGGTAAGTTAGTATCAATTCAATTTTGTTTGTTGTTCAATCTCAGTATCTATAGCCGTATCAGAACAAAGTTACTTTTGTAAAGTTGTGAAGCGAGTTTGTTTTAAAAATGCCCCTAACCGGGCCATAGAAAAAGATATGTTTTGAAAATATATTTGATGTGTAACATATAAAGTTGCAAAAACAAGGGACTCGAACAAATTTTGAAAGTTAAATTCATGTACTCCTTTCACAAAAATCGGGCTTATTTTACAGACAGCATATTTTCAGATTGCCAGAAAAGTTTGGCGGTGGCGAGCAACTGTGATGCTATTGCACCTGGGCGGCCGTAATTTATACCATAATAAAATATCTGAAGAACCCTTGAGAAGTCTGCGTACCTGAATTGTCTTGGCAAAGTGCAATATTTTCTGAAACTTTATATATTCGTTTATAATTTTGCGTAATTTAGCATTCGTTTACAGCATGAACCAGGAAGCAACCGTAGGTTAAAATACCGGAGTCAGAGTTGAACCAAAATTTGCTCTTAGTCGGAGAGGTGGATTTTATGCCGGAGACGAAGGCTGACGTCGCAGTATACTGTGCTAGGAACAATGGGCAACTCAAAAAACAAAGGTTAAGATTTCGATAAAACTAAAGTTGGTTATAAAGCTTCATACTGCCATCTATGTTTGTAAATTCTCATTTTTGTATAAAATCCGCACAGGGTTAGAAATTTGTGCCGTGAATAATGGCGCTTTTTAGTGCCAGTAGTAGTAAATAGTAAACATTTGTTTCATGGTGCTTGAAAAAGATGAAAATCACATGTCCACATCGCGTGTTCAAAGCGTTTATCCCCATGAATCATTTTTGTGCGATAACGGGTAATTCAGAAAATTATGAAACTATCAAACAAAGCTGTGAATATGTTTCTGTGTGACACATCACAGCTTGCTTGTGACCGCCAAAACTTTTTTGGCAATCTGAAATATGCTGTCCTGGAAAATAAGCCCGATTTTTGTGAAAAAAAGTAGTACATGAATTTAACTTTCAAAATTTGTTCGAGTCCCTTGTTTCTAAACTTTACACGTTACACATCAAATATATTTTCAAAACATATTTTTTTCTATGGCCCCGGTTAGGGGCACTTTAACAACTTGTCAACATTACTATTTTTTGTCGTCGCACGATTTTTTGTAGTCCATTTAGTGCTGACGGCGTACGATAATTTGCGCATGATACCACACAGTGCCATACGGCACTAGCCGACTCTGGAAGGCATTTGAATAAGCAACACACCAAAATCCATTATATAACACCTCAAATGCATAGCCAAAAACTGCCAGTGCGTCTAGCCGTTTTAATATCAACTGCCGAAGTTGCCATTTTTCGTTCCCATTCAAGGCACTGCGATTGAAACGTTTTAATTTTTGTGTGCCAAAAATGGTCAATATGCGTTTGGAGTATGTAACACAAAGCTGCCGACATAATTACTGATAGGCACTAAATGTCGAGAAAATTTCTTACTCATATCCGGATAATAGTCCGTACCAAAGTGTTCCGGATATGCAGGTCAGCAAAACCTCCACAATCTTACTTGCACACTTTCCGACACAAAATACCCCCCCTACGCTTACAACAAGTCTTGACAATTTTTTACATCCTTAAGTATCGGCTGAAATTAAAGCCGTAAAGCTTAAATCACAGCTTGAGCCCGTAACCTTAAATTTCAGATAAATGTGCAGCCGCCACTCAATACCGACCATCACACGAACCTGTATTTTGATTCTAGCGCATTGCGTGCAGCCATTTCTGACTGGAGGCGCTTTTCGGCATCAGACGCCACACCTCCTGTTGCCATTGTTGAGCTTGCACAACTGCGTGCATCGTTGCTAGTTTTTGAAATATCAGACATATCCTGAAAACAAAAAATTTGCCTATTTTTGGTAGCGGTTTAGCCATTAAGTGCGTTGCTCAATTTAAGAAAGAAAATCACATGAAAACAATTTACAGTTTGACAGCGAACAGCCGCATGGCACCGCACAACAGTTTAAATGTTAGACTTTCGGAGCCGTCCCGCGCCGAAAGTCAAGCATAGAACCGACCACCACAATTTTACAATTTACAAGAGTGACTTGCCCAACAGCCAAGCGATAGCTTCAGAAGAATTAAACACTCAAAAGTGCTTTCATACCTCAGCAAATCCATTAACGGCTCCTGTAACGGATTGTGTTGAAAAATCGCTAAAAACAAACATAATAAATTGTTTCACGTAAGCCAGAAACCAAGAGAACGTAGCCCGTCGAAAATTTTGCATAACTTTAGCACCGTTTTCATGCTTTTCACGTTTAGAAAATATAAAGGCACAAGTGAAGATAAAATCCATATATACAATTCCGATGCAACACTTAATACAGTATTACATGTTTACGACCATAAACTTAAAAATCAAAGCAATTATATATAAACGTCAAGGGCGTGGGTAGCCATTGAGGGTTAGGGGTAAACCCCACTTCTTCAAAAATTTCTCCATGGGTTTTACGAACTAAAACCCGCTATCGTTTTAAGAAACGTGACTCCTGCTAAAAATTCTGGCTACGACGCCCACAATAAACGCAACCATTTCGGGACTAACTTTAGATCAGGCGAATAGGTAAAACCAATAAACGGCAGTTGATTGCCGGCGAAAGCTTTTGGAACCTGAAACGTTTCTTGCGGCAGCGATTTTTTGATATCGTCAAAATTGGTCGTGTCATCATCCGACGCCAACTCAGGCACAATCGGTGGACGCGCTACAAGAAATACAAATATGCATATAATAGAATGTGCCAGAACGAGGCCCGGGCTCCTGTACCGAAGCTAGTAAAATACAGTAACCTTCAAATTTATGTACCTTTTGCATAAGCATGTACCTGGGGCAAACGGCACCGTTTTATCATATCGCGTCACGCAACATTTTGTCAATACTCCCATGTTGTGAAGTTAATATTAAAGCATTTATTTGCCATATCGCGTCACGCGACATTTTGCCTAAGGTAATATAATAAACTTCCTGTGCTTTGAACGAATTCTGGTTATTGTGCCACGGTCCATTGTTTTTCTGGTACCGTTCATGACACCTGTATGGCCCCTGCCCGGCACCTCTGGCATTAACATACGTACTTTGTGCTATACATCAACGAAAAATTATCCGTTGATTAAAATACATTAATTTTGAATTTAACAATGGTTTGGTATATATAGTTTAAATAACAGAAAGCATGAAGCACTATATCGTCAATTCGTTGGCGTAGATACGAAGTCGCTGTCTTTCCTACGTAGCGATCGCATTTCGAAAAATTAAGAAGTTTAATGAAAAACAACAAATTTTTACAACTCTAAATGCCCCCAATTAATGTTGGACTAGCGATACACTAACATACGGTCTCCGATCTACGCTCTAGTTATGGCGCTAATATTTTTGATGGCCGTCACGCATTTGTATGTGTTGGGGTCGACGAGTGTACAATTTTAAAACCGAAAACCACACTTGTTTACACTACCTTTACCACAGTTTTCTCTGTTGACCTGACCTTAACATATGTCACACAGGTAGGGGTGGGGTTAACGAGTGGCCAATTTTTAAACAGTACATTCGTTGCCCCCAACACTCGGTTCAAACCTGTGGCCGGCCATCAAAAGATGTTGCAAACAATGTACTACCTGAACGAATATTATCCATGTCCATTCAGGACATTGAAAAAACGAATGCGCCTTGATTTCGTTAACACCATTACGACCGAGACGTTCAGTTCTAAATCAAACAACTTACAGCGCATATATATGGGCGATGGGGCGGGTTCCGACTGAGTGCAAAGGGGACCGCTTGGTTGGCATTCGAGTGGGAAAGAACCTTAAGGAGAGGCGGGAGAACTCTGGCCTACAAAATTACTGCGTTTATAAAATCCCATATACACATGCCTAATAGCAGGTATATAGCTTGTAAATACACTTTACACGCTTATCTGTAAAATTACAATTGAAAACTACACGAAACAAGAAAAATACTGAAACGGAGTGAGGACATAATCTTGTTTGTGTGGTTTAAACAGAGGGGGAAATGGAGTGCGGAAGTCTTTGGCCATGGGGCCCCTTCAAGTGGCGAATCCTCAGCACATAGCGGCACACAAATGCTCAAGCAATACCTAAAAACCAAACACGAACGAAGAGTTTAATATCACAGACTGAACAGATTTTAGATAAATTCGACTGAGATTAACGGAATAAGCTAAAACTTCGGATGTCCTTGTCTCGTCTTAAAAATAACTGCTGAAAACATACATTTGGAAATCAATAACCTACGGTTCAAAAAAAAAGAAGAAAATACTCATCGCGGTGACAGATACTCCCGCCCCTCCAGAAACGGGGGGAGACTAGTGATTTTCCATCTCCCTGCAGGCGGCGGCGACCGGGTATCGGCGGAAGAGGGGGGCTGCGGCAGCAAAAAAAAACACCAAAAGACGATGTGCTACAGCAAAACAAGAGGGCGTATTCCCTCCCAAAAAATCACCCAAAAGCGCTCTACACACCACAAAAAAACACACACAGGGCCTAGAAAATACACGAGACCGGGAACACACCAGGAAACTCAAAAAAACACCGAAATACTTCAAACACGCAGAACCTAGCAGGTTCAACCGGAATTCCTGTTCCGGCCGAAATTCTTGCAAAAATTCAATTCCTGTTCCGGTTCCTGTTCCTGCATTCAAAGATGTAGGAACCAGAATTTTTACGGCTTTGTGTCAAATTATTTCTAATCATTTAAATATTGGAAACTTTGTCTTTGAAAAATTGTTATTTCGACATGAGTGTTTTTGCAATTACTTCAATTTTGTTCATAAACTGTTTCTGTTGTGTTTTCATAAAACTTGATGATGAATGAAATGGCTGAAAATTCTCACAAGCCATTTTTGGTAAGTTTTAAAAAGTCCATCAGTAATTCGGCGATGAAAATTACTTCAAATTCTGGTTCCTGTTTCTATTCCGGTTCCTGCAAAGAATTCAATTCCTGAATTCCTGTTCCGGCAAAATTCAGTTCCTGTTGGAACTTTTGTAACTGCTAATTATGTCAAATTGTGCGAGATATAAGTTATTCGGTAACATTTTGCGTTTTCAGTTATATTCCGATTCGGGTATTTTCTAAAGCCTGTGAGTGTATATTATTGAAATGTAAAAAGCGCTTTTCGATGCATTTTCGAAAGAACGTATCACGTTCTGTTATTGCATTGCAACACATCGTTTGATTGTATTTTTTTGTTGCAGCCGAAACCCCGTTCTACGCCGATTCGCTGGTCGCCACGTACAGCAAGATAATGAATCACAAGTCAACTCTCGCGTTTCCAGATGAGCCAGAAGTATCTGACAACGCTAAGAGTATTATTACCAAATTTTTGTCTGAACCGTAAGTTATTGATTTCCAAATGTATGTTTTCAGCAGTTATTTTTAAGACGAGACAGGACATTGAAAGTTTTAGCTTATTCCGTTAATCTCAATCGAATTTATCTAAAATCTGTTCAGTCTGTGATATTAAACTCTTCGTTCGTGTTTGGTTTTTAGGTATTGCTTGAGCATTTGTGTGCCGCTATGTGCTGAGGATTCGCCACTTGAAGGGGCCCCATGGCCAAAGACTTCCGCACTCGATTTCCCCCTCTGTTTAAACCACACAAACAAGATTATGTCCTCACTCCGTTTCAGTATTTTTCTTGTTTCGTGTAGTTTTCAATTGTAATTTAACAGATAAGCGTGTAAAGTGTATTTACAAGCTATATACGTGCTATTAGGCATGTGTAGATGGGATTTTATTAAACGCAGTAATTTTGTAGGCCAGAGTTCTCCCGCCTCTCCTTAAGGTTCTTTCCCACTCGAATGCCAACCAAGCGGTCCCCTTTGCACTCAGTCGGAACCCGCCGAATGCCCATATATATGCGCTGTAAGTTGTTTGATTTAGAACTGAACGTCTCGGTCGTAATGGTGTTAACGAAATCAAGGCGCATTCGTTTTTCAATGATCCTGAATGGACATGGGATAATATTCGTTCAGGTAGTACATTGTTTGCAACATCTTTTGATGGCCGGCCACAGGTTTGAACGAGTGTTGGGGTCAACGAATGTACTGTTTAAAAATTGGCCACTCGTTAACCCCACCCTACCTGTGTGACATATGTTAAGGTCAGGTCAACAGAGAAAACTGTGGTAAAGGTAGTGTAAACAAGTGTGGTTTTCGGTTTTAAAATTGTACACTCGTCGACCCCAACACATACAAATGCGTGACGGCCATCAAAAATATTAGCGCATAACTAGAGCGTAGATCGGAGACCGTATGTTAGTGTCTCGCTAGTCCAACATTAATTGGGGGCATTTAGAGTTGTAAAAATTTGTTGTTTTTCATTGAAACTTCTTAATTTTTCGAAATGCGATCGCTACGTAGGAAAGACAGCGACTTCGTATCTACGCCAACGAATTGACGATATGTGCTTTATGCTTTCTGTTTTTTAAACTATATATACCAAACCATTGTTAAATTCAAAATTAATGTATTTTAATCAACGGATAATTTTTCGTTGACGTATAGCACAAAGTACGTATGTTAATGCCAGAGGGTGCCGGGGCAGGGGCCATACGGTGTCATGAACGGTACCAGAAAAACAATGGACCGTGGCACAATAACCAGAATTCGTTCAAAGCACAGGAAGTTTATTATATTACCTTAGGCAAAATGTCGCGTGACGCGATATGGCAAATAAATGCTTTAATATTAACTTCACAACATGGGAGTATTGACAAAATGTTGCGTGACGCGATATGATAAAACGGTGCCGTTGCCCCAGGTACACGCTTACGCAAAAGGTACATAAATTTGAAGTTTAGTGTATTTTACTAGCTTCGGTACAGGAGCCCGGGCCTCGTTCTGGCACATTCTATTATATGCATATTTGTATTTCTTGTAGCGCGTCCACCGATTGTGCCTGAGTTGGCGTCGGATGATGACACGACCAATTTTGATGATATCAAAAAATCGCTGCCGCAAGAAACGTTTCAGGTTCCAAAAGCTTTCGCCGGCAATCAACTGCCGTTTATTGGTTTTACCTATTCGCCTGATCTAAAGTTAGTCTCGAAATGGTTGCGTTTATTGTGGGCGTCGTAGCCAGAATTTTTAGCAGGAGTCACGTTTCTTAAAACGATAGCGGGTTTTAGTTCGTAAAACCCATGGAGAAATTTTTGAAGAAGTGGGGTTTGACCCCTAAACCCTCAATGGCTACCCACGCCCTTGACGTTTATATATAATTGCTTTGATTTTTAAGTTTATGGTCGTAAACACGTAATATTGTATTAAGTGTTGCATCGGAATTGTATATATGGATTTTATCTTCACTTGTGCCTTTATATTTTCTAAACGTGAAAAGCATGAAAACGGTGCTAAAGTTATGCAAAATTTTCGACGGGCTACGTTCTCTTGGTTTCTGGCTTACGTGAAACAATTTATTATGTTTGTTTTTAGCGATTTTTCAACACAATCCGTTACAGGAGCCGTTAATGGATTTGCTGAGGTATGAAAGCACTTTTGAGTGTTTAATTCTTCTGAAGCTATCGCTTGGCTGTTGGGCAAGTCACTCTTGTAAATTGTAAAATTGTGGTGGTCGGTTCTATGCTTGACTTTCGGCGCGGGACGGCTCCGAAAGTCTAACATTTAAACTGTTGTGCGGTGCCATGCGGCTGTTCGCTGTCAAACTGTAAATTGTTTTCATGTGATTTTCTTTCTTAAATTGAGCAACGCACTTAATGGCTAAACCGCTACCAAAAATAGGCAAATTTTTTGTTTTCAGGATATGTCTGATATTTCAAAAACTAGCAACGATGCACGCAGTTGTGCAAGCTCAACAATGGCAACAGGAGGTGTGGCGTCTGATGCCGAAAAGCGCCTCCAGTCAGAAATGGCTGCACGCAATGCGCTAGAATCAAAATACAGGTTCGTGTGATGGTCGGTATTGAGTGGCGGCTGCACATTTATCTAAATTTAAGGTTACGGGCTCAAGCTGTGATTTAAGCTTTACGGCTTTAATTTCAGCCGATACTTAAGGATGTAAAAATTGTCAAGACTTGTTGTAAGCGTAGGCGGAAATTTGGTCGGAAAGTGTGCAAGTAAGATTGTGGAGGTTTTGCTAACCTGATATCCGGAACACTTTGACGGACTATTATCCGGATATGAATAAGAAATTTTCTGGACATTTAGTGCCTATCAGTAATTATGTCGGCAGCTTTGTGTTACAGAACACTCCAAACGCAAATTGACGATTTTCGCACACAAAATCAAACGCTTCAATCGCAGTGCCTTGAATGGGAACGAAAAATGGCAACTTCGGCAGTTGAAATTAAAACGGTACGCACGCAATGGCAGTTTTTGGCTATGCATTTGAGGTGTTATATAATGGATTTTGGTGTGTTGCTGATTCAAATGCCTTCCAGAGTCGGCTAGTGCCGTATGGCACTGTGTGGTATCATGCGCAAATTATCGTACGCCGTCAGCACTAAATTTGCAAATAAAATGCGTGACAAATATGACGCTGCTTTACTACTGCAAAAAAGGACTACAAAAAATAGTAATGTTTACAAGTTGTTAAAGTGCCCCTAACCGGGCCATAGAAAAAGATATGTTTTGAAAATATATTTGATGTGTAACGTGTAAAGTTTAGAAACAAGGGACTCGAACAAATTTTGAAAGTTAAATTCATGTACTAGCTTTTTTTCACAAAAATCGGGCTTATTTTCCAGGACAGCATATTTCAGATTGCCAAAAAAGTTTTGGCGGTCACAAGCAAGCTGTGATGTGTCACACAGAAACATATTCACAGCTTTGTTTGATAGTTTCATAATTTTCTGAATTACCCGTTATCGCACAAAAATGACTCATGGGGATAGACGCTTTGAACACGCGATGTGGAGATGTGATTTTCATCTTATTCAAGCACCATGAAACAAATGTTTACTATTTACTACTACTGGCACTAATAAGTGCCATTATTCACGGCACAAATTTCTAACCCTGTGTGGATTTTATACAAAAATGATAATTTACAAACATAGATGGCAGTATGAAGCTTTATAACCAACTTTAGTTTTATCGAAATCTTAACCTTTGTTTTTGAGTTGCCCATTGTTCCTGGCACAGTATAATGCGACGTCAGCCTTCGTCTCCGGCATAAAATCGACCTCTCCGACTAAGGCAAATTTTGGTTCAACTCTGACTCCGGTATTTTAACCTACGGTTGCTTCCTGGTTCATGCTGTAAACGAATGCTAAATTACGCAAAATTATAAACGAATATATAAAGTTTCAGAAAATATTGCACTTTGCCAGTACAATTCAGGTACGCAGACTTCTCAAGGGTTCTTCAAAATTTTATCATGAAATAAAGCGAATGGCCGCCCAAGGTGTGAATAGACACATCACAGCTTGCTTGTGACCGCCAAAACTTTTTTGGCAATCTGAAATATGCTGTCCTGGAAAATAAGCCCGATTTTTGTGAAAAAAAGGTAGTACATGAATTTAACTTTCAAAATTTGTTCGAGTCCCTTGTTTCTAAACTTTACACGTTACACATCAAATATATTTTCAAAACATATCTTTTTCTATGGCCCGGTTAGGGGCACTTTAACAACTTGTTTCACAACTTTACAAAAGTAACTTTGTTCTGATACGGGTATAGATACTGAAAAGATCGAACAACAAACAAAATTGAATTGATACTAACTTACCAAGATTATTAAGTCACTCATAACCACTAACTTACCAAGATAAAGTTACACATCAAATATATTTTCAAAACATATCTTTTTCTATGGCCCGGTTAGGGGCACTTTAACAACTTGTTTCACAACTTTACAAAAGTAACTTTGTTCTGATACGGGTATAGATACTGAAAAGATCGAACAACAAACAAAATTGAATTGATACTAACTTACCAAGATTATTAAGTCACTCATAACCACTAACTTACCAAGATTATTAAGTCACTCATAACCGATGCACCAACCCCACCAATTATTATTTTAATCCATCCGCATTCATGATAGTTTGCTCTACCTAGCTATGTATATTCCTGTTTTTAAAACAATTTTCTTTACAGATTTTAAAAAAGTCAACGCACAATATGACGAAAAACCAGATAATGTAGCATCAACTGTTGCATAACAATACGCTAAGCCAACACACTAGGCAATGCTGAAAAAATAATTGTTGGCTCTATGTACCGGGGCTGCGTAGTTTTATAGTTTACTTCGACGCCGTTTATCTGAGTCAAAATACGAAGAAAATTTGCACAAAAATTAGAGCAAATTTTCGCCTAGTTTGCTACTACAGAATTTGAATGGAACCTGTCATTGTATGTAGTAAGCTTATAGTATGATGTTGCTACATGCGATAAATTATACATATCTAAACTAGCTGCATGAAAATATGAACGATTTTTAGAATCAAAAATTTTGGGTAAAACATATTATAAGAGACACTACCGTGTCCTTATGATAAGAGACACTACCGTGTCCTTATGATAAATGGTGTTCTTTGTGAATGGTATATGCTCTAGCCAGGGTGCAACCGGAATTACAATTTACCGGAACCGGAACCGGAACCGGAATTTGAAAATTTTACCGGAACCGGAACCGGAACCGGAAATGAAAAATGCATTTCACCAAAAATTTCATTTTAATCTTATTTTTTGCTCTATTATTAGTGACATAACCTTAGGCGAACATAGGTATTTATTTTATTTGTTGTATTTTAGATTTTCATCATCGACTGAAGTGAAATCCACCATCAATGGCTTATATTCGGAGTACAAGTGGCTTTCAAAAGAGATTCTTAAAAATTAGCAAAGTTAAGAAAACGGCCAAATTATAATACCGGAATTTTTAAATCCGGTAAAAATTTACCGGAACCGGAACCGGAAGGTGAAAAAATGCCGGAACCGGAACCGGAATTCCGGTTGCACCCTGGCTCTAGCATTTTAAAACAATTCGTTTATTTTTTGTATCAATGTGAGTCGAGCAGTGTTACTACATACTTTGTGTAGTGAATGTTGTTTTGAACCGATGCATGCGGGTGTAAATGTGTGTTTAGCTCACACGGAAAGTTGAAGTGGAAACAGTAGAGCGTTCACGGATTGAATCCCAACTGAAAGAAGCCCAGTCTGCGCTTGAATTTGAACGTTCCGAGAGAATGCAGGACTCGAACTCAAATCGGGCATCGGTAGAGCGAGTGAGCCAGCTTGAGAAACAGGTATATGTGCGTTATATGAGTATCTTCAATTTGTGTTTTCGTTTAGTCAACTAAGACACGGTGACGGAGTAGTTTCAAATGCATTTATATTTCAGAGACACGTTGAGTCCAGGGATCTGCTTGTTAATTTTAAAGAGGTATAAACGCCATTCCGTATTATGCCTAGCTGAATACTTAAAAGTCTATATTGAAAGAAAATTCGCGCATCATTTACAGGTATCAGAGCTTACTGATCGTGCAAAGAGTGCATGTGAAGCGGAAGAGCGTGCCAAGAAATCTTATCAGGACTTACAAGTTGTAAGTTTGCCGCGGACAATTTAAGCACTAGTTCAATGGCATTATTTACTTTCTTTGAAATGGAAGATAATCGCCGTAGTGTTTTTGTTCTCGTGGATTCGAAATGTAGGCTGTATTTGGATTGGGTTTTTTTGTGTGTTTGTTTTGTTTGTTTGTGTCTTTCAAAAATTCTGACCATGTCCGTAGTATACACGTTTCACGTGGAAGTCTTCTGTTTGTAAACATAAAATGGATTGGATTGATGGGCCCAAATAACGCTTTGTTTGCGTGAAATCAGTAATTTGTGTTTTAGAGTCACGCTGAGCAAGAGCGATCTCTATCAGACCTTCGTGTCAAATATGAAACTGCTGTATTTGAGCAACATCGAGTTGAAACTGAACTGAATGAGTTGAAAAAGAATCTTGATGAAGAGAAACGTTCGACGTGGCAACAGGGGCAAGCTGCCGAGGAATTATCAGGTATCATTTGTTATAGCGGTCGTTGTCATGTAAACAAGGCATATGGCCGGCTTATGCTGTATACCAACATGTATAATGAACTGTTATGACTGCATTGCTGAAGGAAGACTTAAACACGATTTACACAGGCAAGTGTTTATCGAAAACCCATTAGTAAAACTTGTAGGTGCAAGTACTCACTAAAAATTTGCACTTTGTAGCAGTGCTGAAACCAATGATGGTTAAATTCTTAGAATCTAAAATCGTTATTTTCACTCAGATAAAATTTCTTTGCGTATGGCTATCTATTTCTGTAGAGTTCTGGTCGCAGTAAAAATTGTTGAGACGCGATGTGTTTTGTACTACGTTCAGTGTGTGTACTTGCAGACTTGCAGTTATTGTAATTATAGAAAAGTTGAAAATGTTGCAAGTTGATCTTGACAGTGGGTATCGTAAGCAACAAGAGCTTATTGATGAAAACCAAACAGTCCACACGAAAAATCTGGAGCTCGAAAAAGTAAATGAAGCAGTGTGATCGATAATGCTGAAATTTGAAGTATTTATCAAAATGACTTTTGCACGTTTTGTTTTTGGTGTAAAATACCTGTCCAAAGCGATGTACAACAGAGCACATCGGGTCTGAATGAATCTGTTAGTAAGTAGCATGTGTTAAGATAAGCGGTACTGTAGCAGTTTACGATGGATTGATTAGTTAAATGCGAATAATCATTAAAATTTGAAACTCATTCAAATGTTTGGAGTTCATACTTGCAGCGCTGTGTGTCATGTCAAAAATATTATTAAGAAACACACGGCGTCGAGTGGTGCATTTAAAATAATACCCAGCGCCGCGATGGTTTGTGCGGAGCGATGCAGAAAAGTATAGTGCAACCCGTAGACTATATTTTATTGTTTGACGTTTGCTTATACAGAACATATCTGACATTCAACTAAGTCACAGCCAATTGCAATCAGAACATCAACAAAGCATCGCAAACTACGAAGCACGACTACGATCGTTGACGTCCGAACATCAAAATGCCCAACAGAATGCGGCCTATTTGAGAGGTCAGAAAAAGTTTTATTTTGAGTGAAGATACGTAGTTCATGTTGTTGCTCTTATTATATCATAAAATGCTAAAGAAGTTTATTTTTAAGCATATTTCAATCGGCATCGTATTTGTAAAAATCGGCACTTTTTCGTGATTTTCGGCATCCGATACGTTTTGCAAAATTATCAGTGAGTCGGAATGTTTTCAATTTCTTATGGTAGCATAAAGCAGTGCGTCTAATTATGAAACTGGGATGTCTCTTGTCGTTGTGTTTGGAGAGTTAAATTAGAAATACATTTGTCGTGTAGTAATTAAAATATCGCTGCTGCATTTTCGCTGCCAGTTTGTTTAACTATTATAGCGTACTTCAGCCAGTGTAGTTTTTCGGGTAACCTAGTGTCGTTATACATCTAGAGTTAAAAACTTCTGTAGTATTTACTGCGAGTTTTAAATTGCACTTCGGCATCGAAAAAGTTTCGTTTTTAGGCTAAGTTTAATGCGTAGACATGGTGGGCAGGAATCTATAATAAATATGGACCATATTGTAGTGGTTGAACATATGGGCGTAGCCTGCGTTTTGAAACGGAACCATACGCTACGCCATTGGCTGAACTATTGAACTGTTTTCCTGTGTTTTCTGCTACAGATCTTGAGCTACAACTAGACGAACAATCGACAGTTCGTCAACGATTGGAAGCATCCCAGGGTGAATCTGAACGCATTGCAAGCTCATTGCGGTTGGAAAAGCAAAACATTGAGTTGCAATTGAGTCGAGCTCGGGATGATATTGACGCTGCGAATCAAAAGGTATCCGAGATCGATTTTGTCTTTGTAGGTCAGGAATGGCTGGGTCGCGGAATTGCGAAGGAAATTGGTTTGGTTGGAATTTCGGCAAAGTTTTAAGTTCCTGTTTCTTGTCCGATTGGAATCATTGTCCGACGGTCTTGATGATTGTTGTGGTTTGAGACAAGGTTCGGATCGTAGTCAATTACAGGAGTACTGCTAAGTTAATTAAATCAATTGCTATTGACATTGTATTAATCGCGTAAAATGTGAATGTTTATCACTCAGTATTAGTTGGCGCTTCGAAATCTGTGTTATTAATCATATAATTTCTGGGTCCGATTCCAATTGCAATATAAATTTTCTATTAACATTTTCGATAATAGTTCTGATTTGTATCCTAGTGTACTTATTGGTTGGCTTGTTGTATTCAGTATTATGTATAATCTTGCTTAATGTACCAGGGTGCTAACGGACTTTAAATTCTGATTAGAATGCCTATTCAAATCCAGTTTCAGTTCCGATTCCTGCATAATACAGTTTCGTTTTGCAACTTGTAATGCATTTTTGTAGATTCAGCAACTGACTGCTCAACTTGAGTTGGACCAAAATCGCCGGCTTGCGCTTGCAAACGAAATTCAAAATTTAAATAACACCGTATACTCGCTGCGGGCGCGTGAGTCACAACTGACTAAGGTATGCTACTAATCAAATTTTTGGTGTCGAAAATTTTTTAGCTTAAATTAATTGGAATGCTTGTCGCAACATGTACCTTGAAAGGTGCGCATGTAAATGATGACAGCTTTCTGGGTTTGCTCAAGATAGTGTATAGCACAGTTTTTCACCTTTCATTTAATAAACATAATATTGGTTGTTTAATGTTTAACTAGAAATACAACGGGTAAAACGGAGTTGGAATGTTGTTCAAATTACATACGTGCCGCTGGCGTTTCAGTTTAGTTATAGATTATTTCGATTGGTGCTTTGTTGTGCTTTGTAGTCTGTTCAGGCTTAAAATTTGTTATGTTGTGCCCTGAAATTTATCGTATTGTGTTGTAGGATATGGCTTTGCTTCGTGAAAATAAGCGTAGTCTGGAAGACACAATGTCTCGTATAAAACGGTGTGTTGCAGTTCGTTTTATTTGATATCTGCAATTTTCTATCATAAGCAGTTCTGTTGTCGCGAGACACTTGTAAGCCCAAGTGGATATGCCCCAGAGCCTGGTCCCAGTCCCGTTAGCGCTTGGATTATATAAAACCTTTATATATAAAACATGTATTCGTATTAGTTTTCACATTGGATATTATTTAACGGTTCATTCTTGACAAAAACGTATGTTAAATACATTTTTGCGCAATTAACAATTGGTACGTCCCGGCCTAGGTATAAATTCAGGCCTCGGAATAACTATAGCGCAAAGCTTATGTGTGGAAGTATTTCAGAATAGTTGCTGGCGGAACATCCTGTATTCATAGCAACGGCTACTATATGGGAAATTACTGTATCATAAATAAGTACTTATTTTGAATTGTTTTAACTGGACAATTTACGTTGTCCTTTTTGCGAAAGTGTATTATGTGCGGCGAGATTCAACATTAACGTATGATTTCACTATCGGTGTAATAGTGTTGTCAAGAACTTTAATTTAAATAACTATTTAAATTATTAAACTTCGTAGTGAGAAAAATGTTGACGATTTCACTTTGCGAGATGTTCAAGAACAACTCGATACACAGTTGGAGTTTGTGGCGTTGTGGAAAAGTCGTGCAACCGAATTAGATGAAGAGTTGAAAGCAAAAGAAAACGACCATACAATGTTGTTCAAAGATCGGTACGTGTGATGCAGCAATGTAAACAGGGAAATGGAGAATGTATTCCCCACCAGCCCTGTCGTGCGGTTAAGTTTGCAAAGAAGTATCTTTCTCCACGTTAAAACCCTGGATCCGCCAGTGTTGTAATGTTAGAGATCTGAATCCCTCTTAGCACTTGAAGCTTGTATTTATCATTGTCTGCCCTGAAATTTTTGCTTTGCGATTTCAATCGAACATACAATATTATGATTTTAAGATTTGCAGGAAAATTTAGGTTGTACGAATCTTGCAAAATGTATGCATTTTTCTGATGGTTGAAGCCGGTTTGTGACAGGGCGGTAATATTTTGTTTGCGAACAAGTACTAATAGCTATACAGATAGGTGCTTCTTGCCTTTAAAACCACTATTCTTTGTTTTAGCGAAAACTTAATTTTGCAAAATAAACAACTGCACGAAATGTTATCCGAAGAACAGTTGACACGACGTTTGCTCGAAGATAACACTGCGGATATTGAACGACAACGAACCGTAGTTGAGTACGAACTCAAGGAAACAATGCAACGACATAGACAAGAGCTGCAAGCGAAGGAAACGTCCATTGCGAACGTAAGTTCATTTTTTATTGCTTTGGTTTGTTTTTATTATGTTCGCATTACAGCAGCTGATGTATCTGAGTGAACCGTATTCGACATGCAAATTCATGACACTTAGAACAGGCAGCTGTACGTTTTGTGTAAGTTCTCGCTGCAAAATCTTTTACATGTAGGTTGCGGTTGTAAATTTTAGATTCAAAGCTTCCCATTTGAGATACCAGCTGAGTTGTACTTTGTTGTGTCATGTACTGACTAAGATTGTTTAGCTTAATGTTAGTTTGATGTGCATCTGAGATGTAGTTCTTGCGTTAAGCTACGCGAAAAAGAAACCGAACTGCAACGCAATTTGGATGAATTACGCAACGAAAAAGAAAATTTACTGGTGGGCCTCCACACAGCACAAAATGGTACGTTTGGTAATTTTAGGGGCAGGAATGTGTCCACCGCGCGTCACATGACGTTTTTCTTACATAACAGAACGCGCGACGAGTATAGTTCAACAGTTAAATGCCGGGTTTAAACACTGGTGAAAATTTGTTCATCGATAGTGGTCTTACGACTGATTCACATGTTATTTAAGATTCTTTTTGGTTTGTTATTTGATTTATATGTGTAGATGCATTTTCTGTATTTTTGAAAGTCAATTTGCTTTTCAAACCTTATTGCTTCGGTCGTGATTTAAGGCTCGATAAAGCATCAAATAATTTGAAGTGTCAGTTTTTGCAACAATTGGTTTTTTTCATTTTATGCATGTGTTATAGAACTGAACGCAAAGACTAGTAACATGAGTGAAGATCAGGAGCGGGTCGCTAAATTAGAAGGCGAACTGAGTCATCAGAAAACGTTGACCAAAAATGTAACTATTTTTATTCTGGAAATATATGTACGTAAACGGTTAGGGTTTTAATTGAATTTTGTTTTGGAATTGTGTAGAACATCAAAGTTTACAAGATTTCATACCCTGTATAAATATTTTCAATCTTAAGCCGGTAAATAATTGTAATATCGGTACATGCGGGTGATAATATTGTGCATCTAAGCTCAATGAAGGCTTCAATACTTTCTTCCCTCTCTTGTTTGTCCCCCGAGTAAGCTTTCAAAAAATTCCTGTCCTTAGTCGTGAAAAAGGGCGGCGTGGTGTTAATTTCAACGTTTCGTCACAGGAATTTTTCGTTGTATTAGTCTTCTACTTTAACGTTATTTAGGCCATACTTAAACTACACGAATTGATGCAAATGAAAGATTTTAATCCGAAACAGTCCGCGCGTTCAATGGGACGTAAGCATGACCGCGAATACAAAAAGCTACAAGCAGATCTTTGCCATGTATGTTGCGGCAACATTACTGTGTACAAGACCGGTATTGTAACAATTAGAATATCAGGAAATTACAATAGCGAAACCTATAAGAAAAACAATGTTTTAGTATTTTTATGGCAGCCCCCGCTACAAAAAATAATATGGAGAATGAATATTAACCTAGGAAAACGAAATTATATTTATAACGGTGTTTAAAATTATGGTTATCAGTAAAGAAACGCAAACAAAATTGTTTTAAGAGATCATGTAACGGGCCAAATTGTGTCTAAACACTTGGTTTTTCTCTCTGTTGATAATAATCTAATCGAGCTAGCGTTACAGAACTAGAGCAGAAAAAATGCTAACAAACTGTATAACATATTAAATTGTGTCTGAATACGTCGAGGTCTCTCTCTTTTGATATATCAATCACTCTATCTATGAATATTAAGGAAAAACAACGCTTCGACGAAATGCTACGCGCAAAACAAAACGAAATTGAAGCATTGCGGGCGACACTTGAAGAAGACGAACGAGACAAGAAAAATCTCTATATGGACATCGAAGCGAAAAATTGTGAGATTGAAACGCTACAAGCGAAACTACAACTCGCGACAAGTTGCTCTGATACTGGATCGGTTAATAGTCAAGATTTGATTGATGCTGGCGGTGCTGGAAGCTCAACCCCGACGTCGCTGAAACAACCAGGGTTGTTGGCGTCTGCTGGGATGGCTTCCAGTGGTCAGTCTGGTTCCGCGGGGAGCGGTTCGGCTGTGGTGACATCTTCGACTACGACGTCTACTTCTGGTAGTCATGGTGGCGCAGGAGTTCATCATGGCCATCAGGGTAGTTTGCCGAGTTCAGTATCACTTGCGTCGGTCGTGTCTGCGCCGCCGCTTGGCGGTGCTTATCACCAGTATCACGCGGCGGCAGCCAGGGCGTCGACGCTACAGTCACCAACAAGTATTTCGTTAGCGCCTGGTGTGGACCCGGCTATGAACAGTGATTCGGCCGGAGAAGGTATGTGTGCCACTAGAGTCTTTTAAATATCAGTGGGATAGGTTTATCCAAGGTTTGACCAGAACTTCCAGCTCTAGGTTGCAAGGTGTTGGTACCAATTTTCGTTTCATCACTACAAACCGGAACCTGAACGTTTATTTTACCGCCATTTACAAGGCGCCGTCCGTCACCATACGGTATCGTATGTTATTAATTTGCGTACGATACCGCACTGTAACGGACGGCGCCGAACGGTGACAGACGGCGTCGGACGGTGACATACGGCGGCGTACGGGTGGCGAACGGCGCTTGACGGCATTAAAATAATTATGTTTATAGCGCAACCCTAAGTCACCGGACTAATGACATTAATATTATCAAAAAGCTTTGCGCACCCTTAGGATGAGATTCTATATTATGAATAGCAATTCCGCTCGGGAAGGTAATTATTTGTGATTTGTGGTGTCATTTTCGCAGTGATTTTGTTACAGGATGGAATGATAGTCTATCTTTGCCATGTATCATAATTGTGTTTTGGACTAGTGAAAAGTTGTGGTACCGCTATAATTTTAAAATATAATTTTAATATTATCCGGCGACGGACGGGACTGACGACAAGGACAGCCGCACCTACGTAGAATAAATGCGCGGACGCTGTTTTGAAGGTAGCAGCTTTGGTTAAATGCAGCAGCAATATGTTTTCAGAAAATGTAGCGGCGAGATTCCTCGAAGGATGGGTTCAAATTCGTGTCAACGCCAAAAAACGCGGCTGGAAACGGTCGTATGTAGTTGTATCATCAAAAAAGATTATATTCTACGACAATGAAGATACAAGGAAGCATAACCAACCATCTGTGATCATTGACATTGAGTAAGTTGCGATGAGACCTGGTACTAATGTTTATAATTAACCAGTTGTAAATGCGTATTGCAACTATTACTAAGTATTAGGTAACGATAAGTGTGTAAACTGCCGAACTAAAGCATTGTTGAACTCAATATTCGCGCTGAAGTAGGACAAATCAAATGCAGAAAATGTGCCGTATTTCGAACCTTTAAATTGTCTGATTGGAATTTTCGTTACTAAATTCGAAGTAAATTGATTGTAAAAGAATAATTTTAGTGAAGATTTTTTAAATTTGTATGTTTTAAGACCAACAATGTTTATTTACCCCTTGTCGGATAAACTCTAATTCTACCCCTGTTGTCTGCATCGATACGTACTGAGTTGCGTTTTCGGATGATATTCTAGCTGTAAACCGTTGGTACCGGAATTGCATATCACCATACCCGGATGTGTAATAAAAATGGCAGTAAAATAATTACATCTTGAATTATTATTGAGCTGTGCCTGCCTATGGTATTTTTTCCCGTTCAACTGAAACATTGATTGTGATTTCTATTTTTGTAACATTTTAGCAAATTGTACCATATCCGGTTTGTAACAGGACCTGACGTACGTTTCGCTGATCCACGCGATATTCCCAGAATGTTTCAGGTAATTTACGGCGTAATGCGAAATTGAAATAGTATTGGATTATTTATCCATGAAACGGGTATTTATATATAGATATATATGTTTACTTTCAAATGATCGTCGTATTTCTTAGTTAAAAATATGTTCTCAAATTAAAATATGTTCTCAAAATATTAAGTATCAGATTTGACGAGTTTAGTTGAAAAAATAGACAAATTTGCAACGCCTCATATTAAATACAAAAGCTACGAATCAATCAGTACCATCACACCTGTAGCTTCAAGGGCGTAACCAGGGAAAAGAATGTGTATATGTCAACCCTTCTTTGGGATTTTATGTACAGGATTGTTAGATACTTTGTAGTTTAGGTAACACTTGAAACCACCAGCTTCCAAAACTTTATAAACGTACCACGTTTTCCAAAATTGTGGTTATTCTCATGTGTAGGCTGTTTTTCGAGTGTGTGAATGATGTATATTACGTATAGTTTGCAATGTTATTTAGATTTTATACGCTGGTGAAGGCGAAAGCCGTAAGAATGGTGACGGCACTGTGTCTCACCAGCACGATTCTATCAAAGATGTATGTTATTAATCAAATTATTAATCAAACCAACAGCGTAAGATACTATAAGCGTAGGCTAGTGGGTACATTTTGTGTTGAAAAGAATGTGGCTAACGCGCGTTGCGCTTTTTCTCGCCCCCAGCGCAGTTATCATGGGGCATAATTTCCAGGGAGTACGAAACTCCTTATGCTGTTGTATATACTGAAAAGTCAAAAGTTATCTGTGTATATGTTTAATAAAATTTAGTGAAAGTTGCTCTACAGTTGCACGCGTAATGAATGTACCATCGACTTTCCCCCAAACTAAGGAGCATAGGGCCAAAACGCAAGAAGCGCTGTACAAGTGCCTTTGTTGCTAGCGCTCGCTCCATTTTCATCTTTTTTCGTTGTTTATACGCCATAAAATTAAACATAAACGAAGGTCCCATATTTAAACAAAGTCTAAAATTTGTTGTAGGAAAAACTTGAAATCATTCATCATAAACAGCACGAGTTTGTTCAGTTGACATTTCATATGCCAACCACGTGCGAAGCGTGTAATCGACCAGTGACGCATTTTAACATGTTCAAGCCACCGCCAGCGCTTGAGTGTCGACGTGAGTTATTTATAGGGGAGGAGATAGCGCTAAGTAAATATGGTAGGCGCAGAGGGTGCGAGAATGGAATATATTTTGGGTCAAACTCGGTGATTCCTATTCTATTGAAAAAAGGGTACTTGTTTACTGTACCTTCTGAAAAGGCCCCCCCTTATCTTGAAAGATAACCACTGGGAAATATAAGTTGTAATGTGAGCAAAAACTTCTTCCTTTTATCAGTAGTGTGAAGGAACTTAACAGGTATCATAAAGGGTGTCTTTTAACTCAATACCTAACTTTAATTATTAATATCCTAGGTGCGATACATGCGAGGATTAGTGATAAGTACTGTATACAATTTTGAGAATATAACATATTAGTGTCTGTAAAGAACTTTATTTGTTTTTATGAAAATCTAAGTATGTAAATAGCTGTAAAGATTGTTATATCGCTCGCTACGTTGAGTTCAGCTTATTGAAAAACAATCGCAACCGTCCTATAAACTCTTGCAATAGAAATTAAAAGGCATTTTTGAAGTCGGACAACACTATTACTTCACATTGTTTGTTTCGTTATGTGAAACATGCCATAGGAAATTTTAAGGTTAAGCCACACTACGCATATTTAATGATGTTTCGTTCAAAGTTCAGAATGGTTCTTATTGGATGATTTTTTGTTTTTAGGTTGCCGAATCAAAATCCACAAGTATCACATTGACAAAAAAGAAGAAGTTGTGGCTCCTTGTAAAGGTGAGCTGCAAAAATGAATATTTGGCCTCACAAATACAATGCAATTCTCCTGCATCTTTCTCTACCTGGAACAGGAACAGGAATTGAATTTTTGCACGAGTTCCGGCCGCACTGAAACTTGCAATGGAATTATTACCCCACTGGGTAACAATTAAACAGTTGTGTGTAGAAAATTAGCTAAAATTACGTTCGGGTAAACACTGGACTTGTCAGTTAAGTATTTTAGTATGCGAGAAGAATGATATTTAAATCTAGAAGCCACATGGTTTTTCATCGGCCTCTTTGGAAGTGCAATTTTATCAATTAAGCATTAGAATTTACCGGTTTTCCCCGGATATGAATAGGGGTCGAGATATCCGGTGCGCACCATGTCCATTGACCATCAGTCCACGTATTGGAAAAAATGTATGCTGCTCTTGGGCTCGATTAATTTAAAAATTTGCAAGCAATATGCATCTACTGTATTGGTTCTTATTGAATTTTAGTGACAAACGATCCGTTTTTGGCTCGTGGATTTGTTGTTTTTGACCGTTTTTCACCGAAGAATGTAAACAGTGGGTGTCGCGGTTGAAGAAAGGAGTCGAAAAGGCGAAAGTT
Organism: Enoplolaimus lenunculus; assembly: GCA_030248215.1. NCBI lineage: Eukaryota > Metazoa > Nematoda > Enoplea > Enoplida > Thoracostomopsidae > Enoplolaimus > Enoplolaimus lenunculus. The sequence goes on from JASANG010000072.1 coordinate 141,778, forward strand.
GATCATAAATAAGAAAAATTAATATAGAAACGTTTATTGTTTTTGTGATATTGTTTTTGGTTTTGCTCCTGAATTTTATTGTGTGCTTCAAATATGTATTTAATACTTATATTTCAGTCACAGCTTTTGTATTTCACGGACCTAGCTTTCCAGCTGTTGTAATGACTGTTTCATTTAATTAGCAATAATAAGCAATATTGCAAATTAGAATACAGAGTTAAAAATTTGTTAGGAGTATTTTAGGGTTGCACATTTTAGCTGCACGCTTCATGATAGTTTATACTAAATGTGATTTATATATTGTGTATTTTGTTGTGTACATTTTTGGAGCAATATTTTTTGTTGATAAATCCGTTTACGTTTAGTATTGCATGCAGTACCTATAAGAATGATTGTTTTGTGAATTTTGTACTTTCTTCCAACATTTATGCTTAGTCTTAAGCTTATGTTAATGATTGCGTTTTACATGGTGTGTGATAAACTGCCCGTCTGGTTGAATGCTGGTAAATGCAGCGTCGTATATGCAAATGCAAAAGGTTACAAGTAGTGTTTAAAATGTTGGACGAAGGTATTCTGTAATCAAAGCCTATCGTTCCGGTGTCAAATTTACTATTCAGCGACTATTTCGTGTGCGGAATACAACTTATGCGCGTGCGTAATCTAATTCGTTTCAACCCCGGATTATTATAGCAGCACACATAATCGTAAACAGTGGTATACGAGAAGAGAATTGACTTAAGTGGAATTTAGCGTACCTGTGGTCGTTTTAAATCAATATTAAGGGTTGTCTCGTTATGTTACCCTCAGGGTGCAACCGGAATTACAATTTACCGGAACCGGAATTTGAAAATTTTACCGGAACCGGAAAGTGAAAAATGCATTTCACCAAAAATTTCATTTTAATCTTATTTTTTGCTCTTTGTGAAATAACCTTAGTCGAACATAGGTATTTATTTTATTTGTTGTATTTTAGATTTTCATCATCGACTGAAGTGAAATCCACCATCAATGGCTTATATTCGGAGTACAAGTGGCTTTCAAAAGAGATTCTTAAAAATTAGCAAAGTTAAGAAAACGGCCAAATTATGACACGGAAATTTTTAAATCGGGTAAAAATTTACCGGAACCGGAAGGTGAAAAAATGCCGGAACCGGAATTCCGGTTGCACCCTGGTTACCCTCTATACAAAATAACTTGTCGGTTTTGGCATTTTCGGTTTCGTAGTTTGTGCAACGGGTTTGTTACGTATTTATAGACAAATTGGCTCAATGCTCGGTGTATACAGGCAAGTTTTTGTGGAAAGTACATTCTGAAAACAGTCATCTGTGTATGACCGGCCTGTTAAAAGTTATGACATGGTGTACACAAGTAGTGATTCTACAAGACGCAACTTAAAAAAGTAAAAACGTGGTGTAAACGTCATTTTCAGCCGAAATCTTATACGTCAA